>VZSF01003745.1:84346-114085 GCA_013398295.1 Chionis minor | reverse complement strand
CTCACAACTCCCAGCACCCTGCCTTAGTACTGTGCACCCAGCACCCTGCCCCAGCATCCAGCACCCTGCCCCAGTATGGTGCTTGAGCTCACAACTCCCAGCACCCTGCCCCAGTATGGTGCTTGAGCTCACAACTCCCAGCACCCTGCCCCAGTATGGTGCTTGAGCTCACAACTCCCAGCACCCTGCCCCAGTATGGTGCTTGAGCTCACAACTCCCAGCACCCTGCCCCAGTATGGTGCTTGAGCTCACAACTCCCAGCACCCTGCCCCAGTATGGTGCTTGAGCTCACAACTCCCAGCACCCTGCCCCAGTATGGTGCTTGAGCTCACAACTCCCAGCACCCTGCCCCAGTATGGTGCTTGAGCTCACAACTCCCAGCACCCTGCCCCAGTATGGTGCTTGAGCTCACAACTCCCAGCACCCTGCCCCAGTATGGTGCTTGAGCTCACAACTCCCAGCACCCTGCCCCAGTATGGTGCTTGAGCTCACAACTCCCAGCACCCTGCCCCAGTATGGTGCTTGAGCTCACAACTCCCAGCACCCTGCCCCAGTATGGTGCTTGAGCTCACAACTCCCAGCACCCTGCCCCAGTATGGTGCTTGAGCTCACAACTCCCAGCACCCTGCCCCAGTATGGTGCTTGAGCTCACAACTCCCAGCACCCTGCCCCAGTATGGTGCTTGAGCTCACAACTCCCAGCACCCTGCCCCAGTATGGTGCTTGAGCTCACAACTCCCAGCACCCTGCCCCAGTATGGTGCTTGAGCTCACAACTCCCAGCACCCTGCCCCAGTATGGTGCTTGAGCTCACAACTCCCAGCACCCTGCCCCAGTATGGTGCTTGAGCTCACAACTCCCAGCACCCTGCCCCAGTATGGTGCTTGAGCTCACAACTCCCAGCACCCTGCCCCAGTATGGTGCTTGAGCTCACAACTCCCAGCACCCTGCCCCAGTATGGTGCTTGAGCTCACAACTCCCAGCACCCTGCCCCAGTATGGTGCTTGAGCTCACAACTCCCAGCACCCTGCCCCAGTACAGCGCTCCAGCACCCTGTCCCAGTATGGTGCTTGAGCTCCCAGCACCCTGCCCTAGTACTGTGTACCCAGCACCCTGCCCCAGCATCCAGCACCCTGCCCCAGTACAGTGCTTGAGCTCCTAGCACCCTGCCCCAGTGCTGTGCTGCAGCATCCGGCACCCTGCCCCAGTACAGCGCTCGAGCTCCCAACTCCCAGCACCCTGCCCCAGTGCTGTGCCCCAGCAGCCAGCACCCTGCCCTAGTAAAGCGCTCGAGCTCCCAGCACCCGGCCCCAGTATGGTGCTTGAGCTCCCAGCACCCTGCCCCAGAGCTGTGCACCCAGCATCCAGCACCCTGCCCCAGTACGGTGCTTGAGCTCCCAGCACCCTGCCCCAGTGCTGTGCACCCAGCACCCTGCCCCAGTATCCAGCACCCTGCCCCAGTGGAGAGCTTGTTCACCCAGGACCCTGCCCAGCATCCGGCACCCTGCCCCAGTACAGAGCTTTAGCTCCCAGCACCCCCACCCCAAGTCCCAGCACTCCACCTGCCCAGCAGGCAGCCTTAGCGCCCCATCCCAGTCCCAGGCTGTCCCCCCATGCCCTTCCGGGCTCCCCCGACTCCCCAGCAGCACCCACGCTCCCAGCCCCCTGCCCAGTAAGCACCAGTGCTGCTGCTTCCCAGCCACCTCATTCCAAATCCAGCCAAACTTTGACACCCCGGGGCCAGTTTGCCTGTGGCGGGGCCTCAGCACCCATCCACCGGCTGCTTTGCACACCACGCTGGGAAACATCGTTGTTAATGGGGCGGGGGGGATTTTTATGGGTGCTCTCCAGTTTACAGAAATATTTAATTCTGAAGTTGTAGCTGGCTCCGCGCTGCTTTGGACGAGGGAAATGTCTCCAAGGGCTCTTTGCAGCCCTGGGGTGATGAACAGGGTGGCGTGGGGGGGACGGGATGGGACACGGACTTGAGCTTGGGGACGCCGCGGTGTCCAGTGGCTTTGGGTGCGCACCTGGACAAAGAGCCCGTTTGTCTGGGACGCGTGGGAACACGCAGCCGAAGGTGCCGGGATGGCTTCGTGGCGGAGGAGCCAGCTTGGGTGATCTCCCTGTCAAAACTGGGTGCCCCAAAACGCCGGCTGCCGGCAGCTCTGCCTCGCCAAGCTCGTCTTGTTATCAGCTCTTTATGCCTTACGTGTGTTTACTCAACAGTATAGTCTGGGCTGATGACTGTAATTGCGCAAATAAAATATTAATTGCGAGGTCCCCGCGCGTGCCTGCGGCTGTGGGAGTAGCAGAGCTGTCAGCTGCAGGTCCCGCGTAAATGCAAAGCCCTCGTGCGGCTTTAAAAGAATATAATCTTCCACCGTGCTTAGGTTTTGATTTATTAATTATCTGAAGTTAAAGGAAGGAAGAGATGGATATAAATATGCTTGTTTCAAAAGAAAGCAAGCGCTCGCATCAAAGGGGCTCGTGTTGGAGATAGCCTTGACTCTCTGAAAACTTGATTATTTTTTTTTATTCTTATTCTTCTTATTATTATTTTTATGCTGGAGCTGTGGAAAGTTTTACTGAAGTTGAGCACTCAGTGGCTAGGGAAGAAAAACTAGCAGCTTTCTAGAAACGATAAAAAAAACACTCTGTTGATCACCAGTGAATAAGCGATGCTCTCCTCGGTTCCAAGCTGGGCTGGGAGATGCTGGGACTGGGAGATGCCGGGGCCGACTCTTGTGCCGAAAGCCAGACGCATGCATGGGGACGAAGCCCAGCGAGGACCTAAATTAGCGCCTGACGTAATGCATCCCCCCCTCTAAATGTGTTTGCCTGGATCCTCTCCGCTTGTTAAATTAGGGATTGTATTAGAGGGAAGGAATGCAGCGGCCGCAGCGCCGGCCCGGGCAGGGGGGAGCGTGGGGATGGTGTTCCCTCGGGGGGGCTCAGCCCCAGTGCCCCCTCCCCGGGATGGTCAAGACTCGCAGATATCTCTGACTGTTGCCTTCCCTTTCCCCTTGGCTTTTGTCACCCAGCCAAGCTATACGTATTTAGTTCCTTTTAATCTTCCTGCGTGTCAGCTCTTCCAGCCCTCTCATTATTTTTATGGCTCTTCTTTGAGCTCCTGCCAGTTTATCGGGGCTGGGTTTAGCGGAGTGGGGTGGGACGGGACTCGCTTCTCGCCCTCGTGTGCCTCCTCAATGCCCTCCTTCATCCAGCCTCTGCCGCTGCTGCCTCTCCAGATATATTCATTTTGCAATTTTTCCGCGTTGAAAACCCTTTCCCCACATTTTAACCTGTCCCTCCTCGTCATTGCTCTGTCCCTGCTGGGGTTTGTTTCCCTTTTCTAACAATACGGCATTAAAAAAATTATCCGTCTTTTGCGCAGCAGACTTTTTGCTGTGAGTTTTAAGGGAATGTCTTAAAAATAAAGTTTTCTTGCAGCACTGGAATCCCCTATGAACTGCGCTTGTGTGTCATGGGGGGAGGAAGGAAGGGGAGGGTGGTGTGCCTTGGGCAGGGGTTTGCCAGCTCCCTCCTTTGGGAAAAACCTCCCATAGGGTTTGTGCTGCCAGAGGGCAGGGAAAGCAGATTCCTGAAGTTTAGGGCATGGCTCTGAATCTGCAGCAGACTGGCCCCACTCTGAATGTGGGACACTGGTAGAAGCTCTTCAAACCATTAGTGAGCAGGGGGGAAAAATGCCTTCCCTCCTCCCAGTAGCAAGGAGAGCTTGGAAAAGGGAAAATCTGGATTTACATCAGTATTTTCTGCCCTTTGCTTTGGAGAGGACTGGGGTGCATGGGGACATGTGCTGGAGTGCCGTGCCTGGAGCAGGAGCGCAGGAAAATCTTTCCTCCCTGATTGTGAGGCTGCAGGTATCAGTAAATCTTGTCGGCTTGGTCCTTGCCTGCGCAGAGCGGCTGCGGTCGGACTATTTGGGAATAGGCAATTAAAATCTGTCGCTAATGCAGGCAAGGATTGGAAAAAACCCAAGCGGCAGATAGGGATTCTGGTTATTCAAGTGAATTGCAATGACCCGTTCGCTCCTCTGTTATTTATCACCCCGCTGGATTAAGCCACTTCGTTAATTGCGCCGTGCACTTGGCAGAGTCATCTCTGAAAAATAGGCAAAAAAACTGCTGAGGTTTCAAGAGCAGTAGTATTTAGCCGCTCCGTGCGGGTTGGGGACTGTACTAAAAACTCGTGGTGCTCACCCAGGGGTTTTTAGGAATTTTGCCACTATTGACTTACAAACAAAAAAAATGAGGCTTAAAATCACTGGGAGCAGAGGAAGGAAGGAAGTGAACACAGGTTATTGTTGTTGTCAACTTAAGGCTGCTTTAAACACATGGGAGAAAAAAAAACCCTGCATTTTTTTGAAATGCACTTGAGTGAGCTTTGTGGGGTAGAAGTTAAACGCGGGATTGCGTTTGGGGGATGCTCTGTACGGTGGCAGGAATAAAAGAAAAGCTGACAGCAGCAGGGAAGGGGGGACAAATGGTGGCTGGCAGAGGAATGGCTTAAGACAGATGACCTAAATGTGCGCTGAGCAGATTCAGAAAGTCCGTGGATAGAAGTTTTGCAATGGAAATGCAGATTTCTCCTTAGGTTTCTTGGGCAGGCGGTACATGGGTGGCAGCTGGCTCCAGCTGCGGGGACTCGCTGGGAGCGCTGGGGGAGGACTGAGAACTCTTAGGGGTTTGTACCTGAAGAAAATAAGATAAGTGGATGAGGGGGAAAAAAAAAAACCAACAACAAACCAGCTGGGATTGGAATTATGATAGCTGTTGTGATAACTGAAGGCGTTAATGCTTGCTGCATCGCCCAGCCAAGGTGGGAGGATGGCTTGAGGTGCTGCCCCACGGGGTGGTGGCATCCCTGTTTTATCCAAGCAGGACGGGCACACAGGCCCAGGGATAAAAGTTAAAGCAAGCCCCCGGCCCTCAGAGAGAGCGGCTGATAATGTCTGTGATGTCTTCTAAGACCTTGGGGTTTGCTGTGAATCACATCTTCGATAAGGGTCGGGACGACTGGTTTAAACTCCATTGCTCCCATGGGCAGCTCCTCCGCTATCTTCTTTCCATCACTTGGGAGAGGGTGGGATGTCACCTGAGGACTGGCATGGGAGTTGTCACATGCAAAGTTTTGGTTTAGGCAATGTAGCACATCGCAGCACATCAAGCTCTTTCTTTTGCTGGTTTTAGCCTGCAAATCTATCCAGAGTTCACCCGAGGGGCTCTGTTCACCATCCAGTGGACCCTGCCTGTGTTAGCTTGCTGAAGGCCCCAGCCGTACTCTTTACAAGATCAATTGTAAATATTAGTGTTCTCCCAGTAAAGTTTCTTTTTCTTAATGGACCCCTTGGATCATGAATAAAATGCCAAGAAAGTGCAGCGTCATTGATTGCCCTGGCTTCGTGTTTGAGGTTTTGCTGTGCTTATAAATAAATGCTCCGGGCCATCCTGAGAAGTGCTGGGGAAATTCTTTGCCTTGAAACTGGAACCAACTCTTTGAAACAGCTTAAGGCTACGTAAGAGAAGCGCAGAGCCCTCGCCCCAGCCCATTTCTTTTGTAAACACAAGGCAGGATGAGTCTGCAGTGCTGTCTTGCAGGTGAGGTGCTCCTTTTGCTTTGGACTTCTCCAGGGAGACTTGAGCAGGGGCTCACTAGGTGACCACGGGTGCTTTGCTGTTGGTAGAGGCGAGAGGAACAGTTGGAGGCTAAAGAGAAATAAAGGAAGGGTTTTATTGTAGCCATGCTTTCCAAAAATACTTACCCGAGCATCAGTGCTTGGTGCCTGGAGCATGGTCGGGGCGTTTCTCTGGTCCGTGCCGGCAGGATGACAGCTGAGCCTCTTCGTCTGCAAGATCTGCAGATACTCGTCTGGCCGTCAGCTGTCGAGTTGAGACGAGAAGGATGTTTTGCTTCAAAAAATCAGCGCTCAGTCGCTCCTCGATATTGCTTTTCAAGTACATAGCGTTCACGAGAGGACTCTGAGTGCCATTTAATGTGCCGGGAGGCTAGCGAGAAGCTGTTTGTGTTCCCTTTGAGGCAGGGTGGTGAGTGGTTGTCTCCAATAATGTGATAAATGGTGGCGGTGTTTGCTGCTGAGGGCAGCTCGGGCTGCTGCAGTTTGGGCCGGCAGGACTCCTCTGACGCTTCCCACTGACCCCGCTCCAGATTTCCTCGGGAAACCTCATCCCGGGCTTTTAAACAGCAAAACCTCCCCAGTTGGTGGGATGGTGAGCACAGAGGCTGGGGGGATCTAGGGGAAGCTGGCACGCTGCTGAGCTCCAGAAGCAGGCGGTGATTTTGGGCCATTTTGAGGCAAAAGCGGTACCCTGGAAGCTGTTGCCCAGCAGAGATGCTTTCAGGCAGAGATGCTCCCACTTGAGCATCTTTAAGGAGACCAACGGAGCTGCTAATGCACCCTGCATGGACATATTGCCACTTGATTCAGATCTTTGCTACAGACCTGTGCTGAATCCTTGTCCCCTGAATAACACACTTTTAATGTCATTTAAGTGAGAATATACAAGTGCGTATTAACACAGATGCTCTCTGGCCATGCACGTTGATCCATGTGGGGCTGACTCTTTACAACCAGCTTTTGCCTCCAGGAAGCTTCCACGTAGGCCCACGCCAAATTACAGGACTGTGGCTCAAATAATGTTCTCTTTGTTAGCCGAAGTGGAATATTCATCTGAACTGCCAATGACCAGAGGAATTTGGGGCGGGGGTAGGTAAAAGCTGTATGCTGGCAGCTCCAAGCTGTGGCCGCAGCAATTAATATTTCTACCCAGAGTGGTGATGACTCTTTGAAAGAAAAAAATAAATAAAAAAAATCGTATTTAATTTTTAAATCTATTTTATTTTTAATTTTTTCACTATGAGCCATCCGTTTTGGTTCAAAAGGGCCCGGCCGATGACACAGATCCCAGTCGGAGGGGGAAGAGAGCGGGGCGGGAGACGGTGGCGGCGACATTCCCGCGAATACCAGAGCCTGGGTTTGTCGTACCACAGACAGGAAATTGTTGGGTTTGCTGCTCCCACCCAACCCAAATCAGTAGTTTCCTCTTCCAGCTCCCTCAGGTTTCGATTTGACATAAAGCACGCGGGGAAGCCGGTGTGGGGAGCTGTGCTCACGTCGCTCCAAGGGAGTGAAAATGATAGAAATAGTCACATTCACACACTTCTGGTTTTTTTTTTTTTCTTTTCTTTCTTTTTCCCCTCCATAGCCATCCTTCCCTTTTCCCCACCCTTCTCCATCCGGGCTTGCATTTCATCCAGGCATCTGGCTGAGTCTCTCAACCATAGAAAAACCCAAATAAATTGTATTTAAAATAGTTGAATATTTCTATGTGGAAGCCACATGCCTCCGTCTGTTCCCTGGCAGGGATTTCTGAACCCGCTTTCTGCGCTGTTTCGTACGCGATGGGTGCATTCATAGCAGGCACCCCCCTCTGCTGGGGACTGAGGTGAAATCGTGCCCCACCTCTGATTTTTTTGATTTAAAACAGTGGCATTTGGAGCTTGTCCTCCTGCAGGAGGTTCATGAGCAACATCTTGCCACCCCGCTATGGGACATTACAAAAAGTGAACGAGATTTTAACCCCTGGTCTCTGATTATGTGGGGAGGGGGGGAAAAAAAAAGGGATGGTGGATAACTGCATGAAATTGTGGATGTGGAGAGTGTTTACTGAGTTGGGAAAGAGCAGGGGGAGTATTTGCACTGCAAACTTCAGTCGTTTCAACATCACTGGTGACGCTGCCACTTCGAGCTCCTATTTTGGGTGTCAGGGGGGATTTTTTATTTTTTTTTTTCGTCATGGTTTTTCTTACAGGCAAGGGGAAGGAAGGAAGGAGATTTACGGCGCTTGTGGCACACCAACTTCAGCCCAGCATGCAACCCTGGGCATGCTTGGGGGGAAAAGGTGTCGTCCTGGTAAAACATCTTAAAGAAAATGCATTTCTTCATTCTCGCTCTGAAATGCGAATCAACCGATAGCTTAGAAAGGGATGGAGAAACAAAACAGAGCAAAACTTCTGAGCTGGTGGGCTTCAGTTCTGAATGTTCTCGGGGGTTTTCAGGGTTTTTCATGTGTTATAATTCTGAAAAGTACTGAGAACCCCAAATTCTTGCTGGGTGGAGAAGTAACGCGTTTGAGCACAGGTGCAGTAAACTTAGTTTTCTTGCCCAGGAAGAAATACGTGCTTCCTTTTGCATATTGCTCCTGTTGTCCAGGCTGGAGCTTGCACCAGATAGAACTGATGGGGCAGGGGAAGAAAAATGTCCAGCAAACAAGAGGAAAGGGTTGGTTTTTTCTTTCGGAGTACTGTGCTCCTCAGCTTTTCTTCTGCTCACCCGTTTTTCCAGCAGGGTTGTGGCCACTCCCGGTGCTGATCGCACTCGGTGGCCATTCAGATGTGACCCTTGGTTGGGAGCTGTGTGCACGGCATGTCCCTGTGCCAGCATGGATCCCTCTGCTGCAGACCAGCTGGGATCTTGGAGACCTCCAGGTCTGGGTAGAAAGGGGCTGAATTTGGACAACAGGTTGAGAACAGCATTGGGAGGGCATAGGCAAACAGGCACACCAGCAGTTGCATAAACCTTCTTTATAATCTCAGCTGGTTTTTAGCTTGCAAAACAACTAGACAGCAACCAAAAATTCATCTTGCCAATTATTACATTTTAAATCTGTTACCAGCTGATTATACATGTTTGTTTGGTGATTGTTTTCCTTTTTTTTTTTTTTTTTTTCCCCCTCCTCCCTGCAGGCATATGTACTTTTTGGAAGGGTTAATTGATGAAACTCCAAATTCAATTAGAAAGTCTGCGTTGTATGAAATTGCCTGGAAAGAGCTATATCGCTGTCTTGCTGAGCTTCCCTTCCTCGCTGATAATACACAGAGCTTTGCTCGACACGGCGTCCACCTCGAGAGCCGTCTGCAGCAGAAATTGTCTTCTCTGCCACCCCACGTGTCCTGCCCTACAGCTTCTGTGCCTGAGCTTGGTTGTGTGATGGGTGAGGTGGACCCACGCTCAACGTTAGATGTTTAGATGTCTTAAAGCCCTTTAAAAGTGTGTTGTGTGCATCAATGAACTTGGGCTAACTGATGCAGAAATAAATTTAAAAAATTGCGGGGTTTCATCCTCTCCCCATGGCATCTCCCCACGGCACTGCAAAGGACCTAGGGTGGAGACCAGCTTCACCCCAAATCTTGCTTTGCCCCAGGAGCTCACCCCAAAACACATACAAGGGGAGGCTGGTGGCGTGGGAGGCACTTTTGGCTGCTGTCACTGCCACAGAGGGACCAGGCTCCTTTCGCTCCTTCTCTGCCTGAGGGGACGCACTTTGGGTGAAGCCGGGATGGTTTGGTGTCCCTCTCCTGCAGACCAGGATCCCATCTGCCCTGCAGGAGAGGGACCAACGCTGGCCCACAGGTTTGGTGTAGAGTAAGGCTGCCGGAGGCATCGTGAGCATTGCAGACCTCAGGTGAAGCTTAGCTCCCCCAGAAAGTGAGAAAAACCATCGTTAAGGCACGCTTGGGGAATTGCCTGGTGAGGCCAAAGCTTCAGATGAGAGGTTGGGAATTCAGGATGCTGGCTCTGTCCTCCTTTATCTGCCCTACGCATCCATCCCGCTAAATGTCCTCTGGCTCCGGGTATGATGTCTTTTTTTGGCAGGGACCAGCTCCCTTATGCCTTGTGTGTTCGTCAGGGATGAGTCAGGATTGCAGACTGCTGGCACCCTCTCCCTGGGGCAGTTTTCCTTTTCGGTGAGGGAAGGGAAGCGAGATACACAGCTGGAGGGTGAGGGAGCGCCTGGGCTGATAGTCAAGGCAGTTGAGTGCTCCCAGGAGAAGTGGTTTTCCTTCCTTCCTTCCTGTTCTGCCGTGTTTCTGTCCGATGCTTCCTATTTCATGCTGGATGAATCATGGAAACCACGCTCCTTAATTGAGTTTTCTGCCATTTCTCTTGATTCCACAGGAGGCAGGGAGACGCCAGTGAAAGCCTTCTCTGGCGGGGTGCTTGATGGGTGGGGAGAAACACACAGCAACATCAGGTTGCAGAGATCCTGGTTTTTTATTTAAAAATAAAAATAATAAGCCACCCTTGCTTTCATTCGTTCCCTTCCGTAGAAAAATGAGCAAGCCAAATAGCTCTGGGGTGCTGGGGCAGAGATTTAAAGCGCGTCAGTGTGGTGCTCGTAAAGACCTTCCCTAGCTGATTGGTGCTTGTTAACGAGGAGGTATTGGGGGGTCAAGGTGGCCCCTGGCTTTCTGATCCACCGGGGCATTTCCTGACATTTCAGCTGGGTTCAGCATCGCGGCAGAACTGCTCTCCCTGCCCAGGGGTTTGAACAGGGTCGGGTGTAGCTTCACTTCGCAGGTGAGCAGCTTGGAGAAACCCATAGACCTCCTGCTGCAACAGATGCTGAGAAATAAAATAGGTTTTTTTATAAATTTATATATGTATGTATAATAAATGTATGCATAAAAGCATGTCATTACCGCTAGGGCAAACAACCATATGCTTAGTTCACAGGTTGTGGGAACAATTGCCTGTGCCTTTTCCGAGTGCGGGGTAGCCTCAAATGCTGCACATCAGAGGTGTAAAGCAAATTTGAAGGGGATTTTGCTGTTCTTTCCATGGGCGAGTGGCATCCATTCAGGGCAGAGGTGCTTGCTGGTGTGGCCAGCACAAGATAAATCACTTCAGCCCTGGTAGGAGGAGGTATTTGTGTTTCAGTACTAGCAGTGCAAGTGGTAGATACTGCAGTGGCATCTTAATGAATTAAATTTCCAAGTGCTAGCTGAGTAATCCTATTAACGCTGAAAAGAGCTTCCTTCCTAGAGTTTACTTTTAAAAAAAAAAAAAAAGTAACTTTCAGGCTTGTCAGGATTTGCTTTTCTCCCTGAAGTGAGGACCTGGCTCCGGCAGGGATGCTTTGAAGGCTCAGCATCCCGCAGGTCCAGCAGCTCGAGCGTGGAGGAGCAAAGCCCCGCGCTGCCAGGAGCAGCATTTTGGGAGTGTTTGGGTTCAATATAGCAGCCTTCTGCTTTTGCAGAGGCGCTCGTCGACGGTGTGGGCTTGTACAGCATCCCTGCTCTGCGCATGGGTTGTAAAAGAGTACCAGTCAGTTAAAAACCAGGCGGTGACATTTCATGGGGGCTTTTGCCATGCCTCATTGCTGGTGGGCTCTTCAGGAGGAGGGTTTGAGGTTGAGCACCAAAAAGATTGACTGCTGCGGTTTTTTTGTCACCTCCTGGGCACTTCCCTTATGTCTCCGTTGAGACATGGGCTTGCACTTGTAAACCTCACTTATAAACCCAATAAAAGGACACTTCTTTTTCCAGCAGCGGAGCAGCACGTTCCCTTGCGAGCAGAAGACGCTCCAGAATTTTTTCTGAGCAAGGACACATTGAAAACTGCGTTCCGTGTTGCGTCCTGATGTGCTCAGTGTCCTCCACAGGTTTTTGTTTTGTGGGTTGTGGGGTTTTTTTTTTTCCCCTCCTCCTTTTTTTGATTGCTCTTGAATAGCTCTATGCGACTACGCCGCGTGCTTTGACGTCAGGATTTCGTGGCGGGTGAACCATGAGCGTGTCCCCTGGCACGCTGGGACAAGAGGGAGGTCTCCTGCGCTC
This sequence comes from Chionis minor, assembly GCA_013398295.1. NCBI lineage: Eukaryota > Metazoa > Chordata > Aves > Charadriiformes > Chionidae > Chionis > Chionis minor. Next base: position 102,429 of record VZSF01003745.1, on the reverse strand, counting down.
GGTCACGCTCACAGGAATCGCAGTGTTAGGAACAAGGCTGCTTTTGTCCGTATTTTTTTTTTTTTTTAACAAGTCAAACTATTTTTCATGCAAGAAGTAGCGTTCTTAAACTCCAGCACAGGTCTGCTCTGTCTTGGACACCTCTGCGGGCATGTGTAGATGTTCTGAAAACAAAATAAGATAAAATGATGGTGATAGTTGCCCATGGTGGTAGATACAGGAGAATTTGAGGTACTGCTTTTTATTTACCTGTGGGGGAAAAACCCTTCTGCAGGTGGTTGCTGTAGGGTGGCTGCTGTACACTGTATTTTTCACAGCCTGTGTCAAATAGTTTATGGGGCGCATGATTAAAACCCCCTTATTAAATGTCATTACCACCGAGAGCATCAGATTGTTGTGGCTGCAGCTTTATTACAGCAGTCTGATAATGATTTCATAGGATATTTATCTCTGTGCTTCAAAGTATAATTTTTCAAGTGTTGTGACCGGAGGCTGGAAGGACTTTTATTCCATTTTGAGCTTTGTCATGCAATTAAATCCCCCTAGGGGAGTGGGGGGGGAGTCTGCTCCAGTGCACGCCATACCCCAAAAGACTCAAATCCACAATAAAAAATAGATGCTGCCTCAAGACAGTGACCGTGTCACCCAGCAAAACACATCAGCGTTTGTTTTGGACTCAAAATAAATGCAAAAGCTCTTGTTTTTTAAATTTTTTTCCCCCCGTAATTGTCCTAGAAGGAGTGGCTTTGGCACGTTTAAAGGAATCTGGGTTTAAAGAGGTCAGGATGAGCAGCGAGGAGGCGATGTCCCGTCCCTCCCCATAGGGAGCAGTGGGTTCAGCTATATAGATGTGTGTGTGTGTGTATCACCCCATAAAGTATTGATGCAGCTATGTGTGTACCTGTATTTTTATATATAAATATGTATTTACATTTGCATGTATAAATACGTATTTGAGAGATAAATATATAGGCATACACACACACACGCATATATATATATAAAAAAATCTAGCTTGCTTTTTTTTTTGCCTTATTTTTGATCTCAACCATGTTAGCCCAAAACTAGCCGGTCAGCTCGCTGGCATTGTAGGGTGGCAGAGCAGCCTGGGCACATCTGTCTCCTGAAATCCCAATCCCTGCAGGGGTTGGGAGCATCTTTCAAAAGCAAGCGATGGTCTTGCAGCCCTCCCCAGCGAATGGCGTGGGTCTGGGTCCGATCCCCTGAGATGCAGAAGCCGATCCCGGCGTCAGCATCCGCAGGCGGGGGAAGGAAACGCAGCGGTATTTAATGGTTGTATCAGTAGTTTTGGAAAAGTAAATAACATTAACGACCAGGAGAGCAGGCGCTGGCTGGAGCGGGACCTTCAGCAATGCTCTTGGCTGTAAAGACGCTTCTTTATTCTTGCCCTGCCCCAGCCCCTCTGTCCTGCCCCACGCACAGGATTAGCTGGTTTTTTTGGTACTTCTGAATGGTTCGGGAATGTTTGCGATATTCTCTGGTGTTTTTAGTGATGTGTATATATATCTTCAGACCTCATTGACACACACTGCTTGATAGTACGCAGAAAAGGAAAACCTACCAAGGCAACCACGTGAGGTTATGTGCAATGATTTTTGACGTTAGGTTGGGTTTTTTCTTCCCCTCCTCCCCTCTTATTTTTTATTTTTTTACTTCTAGTCTTAAATTGCTCTCCTTTTCAAGTTTTTTTTTTAATATTTCTGCTTTGCTTTCCACGCACGGTGGCTGTGTAGTGCATCCCGAAGGGACAGGAGGGCAGAGGGCAGGGTGCATCCCTCCCAAGGGAAGCAATGGCACTCCCCAGCTATTTATTGCCGGAGATGTCTTTTCTTTTGAAGGAGTTTTTCTTCCCCCGCAGGCTTCCCGAGAGGGGTGTGTAACCAGCCAACACCCAGCTTCTGGCTTGGAGAGCCCCTGGCCGCTCCTCGGGGCTTGCGAGCGCTTGGATTAATGTGTTATCAGCAGGTATTTGGCCTTAAAGGTACTTTAATCCCCCAACTGCCTCTCGAGCTGTCTGCAGCCTGCAGTCAGAGTTTTAAACATGCTGTCCCAATCTCTATTGTTTTTGCCAATAGACATTGCATATTAATTTAAAAAAAAAAAAACCAGAAATGCAATCCACTTTTTTTTCCCTTCTGTCTTTATAAAAACCTTTGGCCGATTTCAACCCATCTACACCAGACTCATTGAAAAGCTGGAAGGTTTGGTTTGGTTTGGTTTGGTTTTTTTCTCTCAGGAGTTTACCAAGTTTAAAAAAAATCACTTTTTGCAAGAGGAAACGCTTAGCTTGTGAGCTGGTTTCAGCCCTTGCATCATATCATATATATAGCATTTATATAATTTTTATATATAGCATTTATATATTGTATCAACGTGTGTGTATGTATGACAAATATATGTGCATATATATTTTATATATGCATATGTTTTTGTATGACATATATACGTGCATATATATTTTATATGTGCATATGTTTTTGTATGACATATATGTGCATATATATTTTATATATGCGTATGGTTTTTGTATGACATATATATGTGCATATATATTTTATATATGCATGTGTTTTTATGTGTGTAGATATATTTTAATATATGCATATATTATATGTGATGTAAATGAGGATATATGTATGTTTATAGACGTAATATGTTTTCTTATTATTTATATATGGATCAGTTTAAGGTATTGCATAGGTAATGGAAAGGCTTTTTACTACCTCAGCTTCCTGAGCGTGACTAGACCAGAGCAGGAATAATCGTCGTTAAAGGCCGCCCTGGTGAACGCTCGCCGCTGGGGAAGAGCCAGGAGCGGGGAGGGCTGCTGTGCTAATTCCGCTCCTATGGAAAAATGACTGGTGGGGTGGATGGGCTTTGGTTCTGCTGCGTTTTGTGCCGGAGGCGGATGGTCTTTTTGTATTGCTCCCCCAGGAGGGCTGAAGGCTTGAATCCGTTGCTCTAAAGGCCATCAATTATAATTAAGAAAGGAACTGAAACTTCTGCTTTGGCTGCATCTGCCGCCCCTCCTCAGGTGAAAAGTATTACAGGGAAACTGGCTTCGGCTGCAAGTCTTTGTTTCCAAAAATCAAACCAAACCCCATGATGCAGGGTTAAAAACCAGAGGGGCTCGCAGAACTTCCCTGCGTCCCTACCCAGGCTTACGCAGGAGCTTTCTCATCCTCTGCCTCCCATGGTAGGGTGATGGAGGCATTCGGAGGCTCTTTGCTGTCCGACGGATTTTTATCGGAGATGTGTGTGTGAAAAGGGATCTGGTGCTACCCAGCGGGAGCATTTCCCAGAGGTGGAGACCACCGCTGCTGGAGACTCCTGCTCTCCAAATATCAATCTAATGAGGTTCAACCCTGTGCCAGGGAGTCGGGGGGAGGTGGAAAAAAGAGAGGTTTATTCGGTCGTATCAGGACTCTTTTGTTCTGAGCGGTGCACGGAAGGAGGGCCCATCTGCACCAGGGGATATCCCGAAATAACAAGGCAAATACCGTGTTTATGTAACACCGGAGACTTGTATACTATTGCTAGTAAGTCACAAGCTCGCACAAGAGCCTGCCAAGTGACGGCAATGCTTCTGAAGAAGGGAGGTTCAATAGCTGCTGCAGAAGGGGAGCAGAAAAGGGACTTTTAAAATCCACGGATTGGCAGAGGGAAAGCATTTGGAGTAGCCAGCTCCTGGGATAAATGGGACGGGGGCCTGCCCTCGATCTTCTTTGCGCTTTACCAAAATTTGGCTTTCTTCCTCAAATGGCAATGGTGCATGCGTGTATCTGTGCAGTAGCAAGCCCAGAATTAAAATACACTTTGTATGAGTCTCAATTAAGGCTTATTTTCTGCTACTTGAATTCTAGATGTGAATTTAGAGGTAGCTGTGGGAATAAAAATTAATTATGCTGGACAAGCTAGTGCGATGTGACTGCGACGAGGCACCAGCATGAATTGAAAGCTGAAGGTGATTAAGGTTTAAAACACTTTATGGAGCAGCTCTTCATCTGTTCTCGTAATGTTCTGTCCTCACAGAGGACTCTGCAGCCGTCTGGGTGATTTAAGATGCCTCCTGCATTTGCAGGACTGTCTGAGCAGCGTTTCAAGGTGGATGGGCAAGTTTGCTCCGTGAGTCTCCCCATACAAAATGTCCCCGGCATCACCCGTGCTGCATCTCTGCCTCTCGGCACCGTTTTGGGAGGCAAATACAAAACCAGGTTCTTCCTCCAAAAAAAATAATAAATCACAGCTGGGTCCACCAGCCCTCCCAGGTTCCCGGCAGCCGAGGTTTTGGTTCAGGCTGCTCGGGGAGGTGGCGGAAGCGGGGAGCGGGGATTATTTTTGATGCCGGGAAGGAAGTGCCGTGCTTCCCTTTCCCGCTAGGCTCCTGGAGCTCCCCATCTCCTCCACCACTGACGGCTCCACAGCCTTCCCCAAAAGCCCCACAGCCTTCACCTGGCAGATTCCTCGCCTGGCAGGGGAGACTTGGTGGCGATGATTTGCTATGACCACATGTGTGCAGCTCATTTCCAGGGATCCCTCTGTGCTCTCCTTTTCCCAAGATGACCACGGTGGGAGGATGCTTCTTTATCGCATTGAGGATGCCTAAATCCTGGTGGCTCTGGTGTTTCTCTCCCCCTGCCGTGCCATAAGGCTGGAATTAGCCTGATTTTGACTAATAGGGGTGGATTTTCCCACCCAACCGAACAATTCTGTTTATTTTCCAGCTTGCTTTGACTGACATGCTGATGAACACTTGTCGGCTCTGACCATTTCTTCTTTGCGTGGCAGCGTTGCCATAAGCCTGGTACATACACTTCATGGCTGGAAATGGCAGCTCGGGGATGTGCAAGGAGCATTTAACAGCTCAGAGGAGCTGCTGGATCTACAAACGCCTCCGCTGAGATTTGCAGCGTGGCTTTGGAGCTGCAGTAACCATTTGAATCCGAAGTCTGGGATCTCTAAAATTAGAGTTTGCGGGGCTCGCAGACCTACCCGGGCTCTGATAAATATGAAACGTGCAGTCCTGCAACTGACAGTAGTAAATGGGAAAGGCTGAGCTGAAATAATAAGCCTTGTCGTAAAGCTTTAACCCCTACAAATCAGTAACTCGTGAATTGGGACCCTGGTGAAGATTTATGAACCTTTGATCGGATTTAAGCAGGTGGTTGGCATTCCCGGGTGTGCAAGGATTGCTCCGAGCCCTGGGTCACGCCTGCTGCCTTGCAAAGCACCAGAGTTTGTCTTGTCAATGTGTTAGTGTTAAACTCAACCCCACAAGCCGGCTGCTAAACATTTGCCAAGCTCTTTTATATATAACTACCCCGTGGGGCAGCCACAGACCTTTACCTTTCTGGGCATAGCCAACATCTTCCTGTTAATTCAAAGTGTTAATTACTCTCAGGCCGAAAGACGATGCAGTGCATATTTGTGCCATGGCCTGAAAGGTTAATCTGCAGTGTAAACCCAAATCCCTTCTGTTAGGGATAAGTGTTAGTGATTCAAAATGCCCTTTTTTTTTTTCCCCCCCTTGCCCCAGACTTTCGGTGCCAATTTGTTCAGCTTTCAGTAGGGCAGAAGTTGGACTTCGTTACCAAAGTCCATTGTAATGATTTCTCAGATTTTTTTGAGAGTAGCCAAGGCTTGTGCAAGTTTGCATGCTTTTCTATATTTGGTTTTGTTTAATTTGATTGTACAAAGCTGTTGAAAAGTCTAGCTGAACTTTTCTACTTTCTGGCTGCATGATTATGCCATTATACCGGGAGTTCAAAGAAGAAAAAAAAAAAAGCTTCTGCTGGCTTTTCTGAGTAACCCTGGGCTCGAGATCCCGTTTTCAGATAGGGATAGAAAAAAGTTCATTTGTCACATTGTTTTCATCTCGATTAAGTTCAGACCTGGCTCCTGGGGATAGTTTTCATGCTGTCTGTCCTGGAGCGTGTTCCTCAGTACCTTCAGCGTGTTTGGTGATGTGTCTGCTGGGATTTTGTTCTGGACTCTGCTGAGTTTGCCCCTGGCTTTCTGACAGGTACCCTGCCATGCACGAGCATCGCTTCCAAAGGATAGAGGAAGGAGCTTTGCAGTAAATGTCAGCTGGCAGTTTTAATTTGGGTTAAAATGGTGTATCATGGTGAGAATCCAAGATCTGAGGAGGATCTGGAGCTGAAAATTCAGTTATTTTATTACTGATGCCTTAACCTGGAAAGTGCCTTGCTTTCAAGCTCCTTTTTTTGTTATGAAAATTAAAATAATGCTCATACAAAGTCCATAAGCTTAAAACTTACCGGTAACTCTGTCATTTGCAATACTGAGTGCAGAAGCGTCCCTGTAACTTGTCCTGCAGCCTCTTGAGGTTCTTGTGTGTTTGCCCAGATGACATCCTCTGGAAACGTTTGGTTTTTCCTTTGAAACGAGAGCTCTGGCTGTCTGCACTGCTCTCACCATCGATGCTGACACCCTCCGCGGTCGGTATTTTTGGAGATGGAGGATTTAGGCTAATCAGAGCTTTGCAAAAACGTACCTGCAGCATCTGGATCATTCCCTCCCCTTCTTCTTCCCTTTCCCCTGTATGATGGGGGCACATTGCACCGTTAACACTGGTCACTGGTTGGTGGACTGGAAGATGCTCTGCAGAAATGGCAGGGAGCTGCAGGGAGAACAGGGCAGGTGTTAGCGAAAAATATTCCAGGTGTTAGGGAAAATACTGCACAGTGGCTGTCTTTTGGAGTTACCACCATGCTTTGGTTCCCCAAATGCTTCCCAACTTGGACGTGACCTTCAAAGAGCCTGTGGTTACGTCCCTGCTGGAAGGAGACATCGCTGTTGGATTTTGCACCGTTGTTCCTGTGGGACGTAACTTTTACTTTCATTTGGGAATTTTCCAGTTCTGTTTGTAGAACCTGGAGAAGCCACAGTGTGGAATTCTTCTCGTAGACCTTCCTTCTGTGTGCGTGCGCCCAGGTGGCTGCACTCTCCTTCGGGTAGCACAGGTTTCCTATGTGGTGGGGATGGGGAAACCCAAGAATTGATAGTTAACCTAAAAAGCTGTGGAAAATCCCTCCCGGGGAAGGTGTCGGGTCATTCCTGACCCGCTTGGCTTCATGCTCCAGCCTCATCGCTGCTGGGCTGGGTGATCCGCAGGCACGTCGTGTCTCACCTTTATTCCTCTTGGGTTCTTTCCTACTTTTCTCTCTGAGGTAGCTCCTAGGTGCTATTGAATACAAGCAATTATTTGTATCTGAAAAGGGCTGCCGGCATTTTTGGATTGATAGTCCCTTCTCGGTTATATGCATTTAAACTTCTGCTTTTGTCTTTTGAAGGCTAATTCTGGCCCCGGTTTTAACTGGTGAAATGGTTTCTTTGTTCTAGATGTGAAGAAAGACTGGTCGGATCACGCGCTGTGGTGGGAAAAGAAGAAAACTTGGCTCCTTAAAACACACTGGACGTTGGACAAATACGGGATACAGGCTGATGCCAAGCTCCAGTTCACACCTCAGCACAAGCTGCTTCGCCTTCAGCTGCCCAACATGAAGTACGTCAAGGTGAAAGTCAACTTCTCGGACAGGGTCTTCAAGGCGGTATCTGACATCTGCAAAACGTTCAGTAAGTAGCAAGTGCCGAAAGCTGCTGGTTTCCAGCTGCCAGTGGGGAGATCATCGTTTGGTTTGGCTCCTGCCTGTCCTTTGGCATGTGTGCTCATCTCATAAGCTTATTAAATTAATTTAATTTTCCACCTTCGAACGCTCAGCGGTCACCTGGCCATCAAACAGCCTGAGTATCCATTATTTTTCCCTTGCAAATCTAATCTTTTATGTGTAAATACTTAAATAATGGGACTGATCATACTGCAAACGTGAGAAGAAATTCATTTTTGGGGCTGAATTCTGTTTCGTAGCAAACAGCAAATTCTGTTCCTGGTCTGATCTTAGGTAAGGCAGTAGCAGCCCTGCTTTATGTTAAAGCTGCTGGTGTTGGGTCGTAATTTTTTTCCTGCAAATTTATGTGCTAGATGAAAAACAAACCCTGAAATAGGAAACCTGCCAGCTCCGTGGGTTCTCTTTCAGTGGAAAATCATATTAGAGATTAAGTGATGATGCTTTACTGTAAAACTGTCTGGTGGAGGGAAGGAACCGAGTCTCCTCCTCAACTCGTCTTCATGCTCCTTTGCCTTGTTGAGGAGAAGCCCCAGTAGAAAGGGTGGATTATTTCTGACCACGTAGGCAGGGCTTGTCAGCTTGTCACAGGCTGCTGCTTTTGTGCGTCACTTTTTACCCATCTTCACAAATTTTTCCTCCCAAAAGCCAGTGCTTCTTTCTCCCCCCACTCAAAAAAACCACAGAACCCCAGCAATCCAGGAGGCGGTAACTCCGCTCCGAGAAACTCAAATGAGCACTCGTCGTGGGCTCTGTACCAATGTCCTTCCCGCTTGCTCCTACTCCAAAAAGGAGCCTGCAACCTGACCTCGGCCATCGTAAATCTATTTCTGCTCTCAAAAAGCAGCCAGGGTTCCTCTTGGCTGACCCAGTTATTTCGTGAGGCAGGAAGAGCTCAGCTGTATGTGCGGTGTTATGGCAGAGCCTCCAGCGCATCTGTGGTTAGGTTGGTATATATAGCCGATTACGAGTTTTTGCTATTTCTTTCCTGTTCGGTTGTTTTTTATATATAAATATTGGGCAATTTCTCCTTAAAATAGAAAAGGCTTAGCCAGCGTTATGTCCCAGTCGATTCTGCTTCCCCCCTCCCTGTCTCCCATTGCCATTTTTAATGCCACGCTAGACAGAGAGGTCACAGGCTTCTGCTTAGTCGCTGATGAATCTTTCTACCAAGGAGTCACGTCAGGAAATTCTGATACAGTTAATCACATAACAAGAGATCTTCTAGTGACGCCTCCGAGCGGTCAGAACCTTACATGGGCTTGAAGCAGCTATTTTATTCAACTCCAAGGCTCTCAGTGTATTTGTGAACAAACCAGCAGGATAATGCTAATATTTAAAGATGTGGAAAGGGAAAAAGCTGCTCGGATGGTTGGAGCCAAGCTGTGCTAGGAGCTCTCTGCAGCAGGCAGCGGGGATACATCTGTTAAGAGTGATTCCAACTTGCCTCCTATGGCATCCAACCCGCTGGAATAAATATTCCGGATTTTGGGGAAAGCAGGATTTTTGCTAGTAACGTCACTCTCCTTTCAGTGACTCTTACCGGCCCGAGCTGTTTGAGGACAGACGGAAACTACGTGGCCGAATACAGTGATTAAATCTTGTTTAGCCCTTGTTTTTGTGTTTACTGGGAGACAGATGTTAAGCAGAGCTACAGGGAAGACAGCCACATCAGCTCGAGGGAAGAGGGCACCAGGATGCGGGGAGGTGGCCGTGCTGGAGCTGGAGGGGCTGGGAAGCTCTTCCCTGGTCCGCAGAGGTATTGGGACACCTATTTAATATAGATATAATAGGTGTATTTGGACACTATATATGTGTATTGTAGATACAGTTATATATAGGTTCAAATACACCTCTTAGATATACACCTGTGTATAATGGGTGTCTAAATACACCTATAATATCTGTATTCTATAGGTATCCCAATGCCTCTGCGGACCAGGGAAGAGCTTCCTAGTGGGATGATATAGATTATTTTTTTTATATATATATATATATATGATATATAGGAACCAAAAGCTCCTCGAGGCAAACACCAAACCACTCCATGCAAATCCCGGTCACCGTCCGTCCTTTCTTCCTTCCTCCGTGTGTGACCTTGGTGTTGTGCCGTGGGTCAGACACGTCCTCAAGCACGGGGTCCCGGAGCCGAGCGCTGATGGAGGCAGGAGCTAATCCCAGCCGGGAGGTCACGCGCTTGCCGGGCGAGAGTCTTTCTGCCGTGCGAAATCATCCCGGGGGTGTCGTGCTGAATTGGCACGGGGCGTTTCGTTCCTGGGAGGCCGGGGGGGGTGTATCTGCCCCGCACTTCAGTGCCTGCTGCATCCTGCCAAAAATTAGAGTCTGTAGAGTGGTGGAGTCATCCTGGCTTGGGGAGCTTGCATTTCCCTTTTTCTCCAACACAACCGTCTCGACCGTGCTGTAACACTTTCCCAACCTGCCCATTTCCCTCTTTTTCCACCTCTTCCCCCCCACCCCTTCCCATTTCAGTACTTATGCCGCCCCATTTTTCTCCATTTACTTTTCCTGCCCTCCGCAGCATCTCTGCACAGGTTGGCTGCAGAGAGCGCTCGTACCCTGTATTAATCACACTAATTGTCTCCCCAAGGAAAACTGAATAGGTATTTCAAGGCAGAAGGGGAAAGAAGTAGTCCCTGCTCCGACAGTTTAGCTCTTGTCTCCGGAAATCCGCCGGTTTCTGAAGTTCAGGTCCGGTGCGGCCTGGAGCGTTGTCCAGCAGAGCGAGCTGTGCTTGTGAGGTGCTTGTATTTGGGCTATAACTGTTTGCTGTCTTTGCCTCCGGAGCATTTAATTACACACTTCAGTAATTTTAGCATATGGCATGATTAATGAGTAATGTAAGTAATTCCTCGTGTTGCTGGGACTGTAGCTGGTTGCATTTATAAAATCCTCTATATGCAAGCAGGAACACACTCGGGTGAATTCTTTAGGGTTATACCTTTTCTTATATTCCCTTTAAATTGCACCCAGAGATGTCACCTTTGCAGCCTGCGGTGGCTTTTTAAAGAAAACTCTCTGTTCTGGTGCAAAGTTACTGCAAAGGGCGGCTCTCGCCACCAGCCGGGCTGCGGTTCCCAGGGGCCGGCCCGGAGGTGGCTGTGGGAAGATGCTGGAGCCTCTCGCACATCCCTCGCTTTCTTGGAGGTCGTGCGAAGCCGGAAAAACCCCCGACCTCATTCCCAGTGGCTGGATCGCAGCCCCTCAATTCCCACAGCAACTGGGCGGGAGGGTTAACGGCGCGGATTGACCCTGCCGGCTGCAGGAGCAGGCAGGAGGAGAGGAGCCGGGCGGTGGATGGGATGGGCAGCCTTCATCCGAAGGGTGGCCTGGAAGCCTGCCCGGAGGCAGCTGCTGGCAGGCGACGCTGGCCTAAAGGGCCAGCTTTGATCTGCAATTAAAGACCAGAGAAAGAGAAAGTAAAACTTCAGCTATGGTTAGTTTTGAGACTTTTAATTTTTTTTAATTTTTTTGGGTGGTTTTTTTTTTTTGGTTTTTTTTTTTTTTTTTTTTTTTTAGGAGCAGCAGGCTTTGTGCTGCCTGCCTGACAGGCAGCAGGACTCCAAGGTTGGGATGGGATGGGAATGCTGCCTGCAGGGCTCCCTCCTGCCCCCCTCTTTTCGTTGTCCCACTGGGGAGATAATTTCTGCCCAGCAGAAGACAGCCCATCGAGTACACAAATGCCATTTGATGGGGCTGCAGTCAACGCTTTATTGCTGTGAGTGGGAATGTCCTCATTGGAAAGCGGGATTTGGGGAGGTAGGAGATGTGGCTCCAACGCACAGTTCCCACTAACCCATCATCCTGCATGACAACGAGCAGAAAAATCCTCTTTTCCTCCGCAACGGTCGCATCGCAGAGCTCCCACTAACCCATCGTCCTACGAGTTGAAAAATCCTCTTTTCCTCCTCAACAGCTTCATTGGATTCCAGGACAGTGGACGCCTTGCGTCTGCTCCTGCCCTTAAGCTGCTTCGTTACGGCATCCCCTTTCCCCTGCTGCTGCCTGTATTTTTTTTTTCCATGTGTCTTGGGAGCAGTAAGGGACTCCAGACAGGATCTGCTGCTGCTGTAGGGGCACGTGGGAGAGGAAAAGCAAACAGTGAGATGCAAGTGTGAAGGTTTTTTCCCATGCCTCGGCGTTTCCTGCCGCTTCTCCTGGGGAAACGGAGCAGAGCCACTGGGCGAGGGGAGATGCTGCCACGGGGTAAAAGCTTGTGTCGTTCTCCTCTTCTGGCTATGAAGATTTGGGACCTAAGCTGTCCTCCAGCCTGAGCAGAGAAGCACGGATCATTCCAGTTGATGCTGGTGGGAGCTGGGAGCACCGGGAGGAGGATGTGGTGTCGGAGCTGGGAGGAGGCAGTTCTGGGAGGAAGCTCTCCAAGATTCATGACTGCTCCCTCCCTTACCCACCGTGAGGCTGTGCAAGAGGAAGAAATTCCCTTTGGGTCTTTTTTTGTTTTTCCCTGGAGGCTGGTGGGGCATCACACCCAGCTCCTGCTTCATAATCCTCAAAGAGATCCGTATGAATTAATCACCTGTTTTGGAAAATGAAGTCTGTGGAGCATCCTGTGTGGCACAGCGGCAGTTTCCGTGCTCGCATCTCATCTTGCTCCGGTCCCCAGCTCCCTGGGGGCGAGGGACGCCAGGAAATTGGGATCCCTCTTGCATAGGGTAAGGGTGGTCCCATCCCGGGGGAGCTCGTGGGGCTGGGGAAGGAGAGACGGGATGCAGGGAGTCCTGCAAAGGTGATGGGCTGCCTCTCCTGCCCCAAAATACCGAGCTGCCTGAGGCTGCGTGACTGGTGGGAAGGCGACAGCCAGTATTCCTTGCTTCAGCCTCCGGCCCCTGAATGCAGCCTGAGGTGACGGTGGCATTTGGGAGTGGCGTGACGCAAGGCCGGCCCGAGCAAGGCGACACCGTCCAGCAGTCTAGACACTGAATATGACCCTACCTTTTTTTTTTTCCTTTATAAATGGTCTGCGCTTCAGTACAGAACGTCCTCTGACTTCTGAAGTATTTGTAATATTTCCACGCCCTCAGTTGCCAAAAAAACTTCTAAAAAAAGCCGCTTTTTTTTTTTTAATTTTTTTTTTCCAAAACTGAAATCCTTTGGTACTCCAAGATGCGCAGCGTTCCCAGGCCTCTGCCCGTGTTCATTAGCACGTGGAGCCACAGCCCTGGCACCGTTGCTTTGTGGGAGGCAATTAATCTGTCTGCAATTAATCCTCGCTATTGCAAACACCCCTTTGCAAACCTCTTTAAATCTTTTTTTCTTCCATCACACTCCCCCCCTAACCCCCCCTGGAAAATAAAGTAGCGTTTTTCCTAAAATAGTGAGGCTGAAATGAAGTCATGGCAGATGCGTGTGAGCATCTTGAAGGGGGGATATTTGGGAAATAACACCGGCATCTTGCGATACGTCTCTGGATGCTCAGTAGCACTGTGAAGATGCTCAGAGACGGCGTTCACCTACCGGCACGGACACAGGCGCGGTGAAACGCCGAGGAAGGCTTTGCTGCCTTTTGCTGCCACGAGCAGAGAGGTTTGGCAGTAGCGCAGCTATTTCTAAATATGTCTAGGGGATGGGTGTGGAAGGAAATCTTACCATTTAGAGAGTCGGCCAAATTGCAATGTACTCAGCTTTTTAAATTGCGGGGCCCAAGTGTACCGCTGCCAACTTCTTCATTTCGGTCTTTTCCTCTTTTATTGCTTGCCTATATTCATCTGCAGCTGTTGCGTAGGATCCAGACGAACACCAGAAACTGGACTGGTAGGGAAATAACGAGATTTAATTGCAAAGTGACTGGAATGGAAAAAAATATTCCCCTTTCTCCCCCCTCCCCACCCCTGTCCCTGTTCTGCCTGTCGAGTAGCATCAGGTTGTATGTCACTGCGTGAGTCAGTGAATTTTTTCATCCTTACTCTGCTGTTGACAGAGACCCTTTAAATAGACTTTCATCCTGAAGACATTAGGAGATGCTGGCAAACCCAATGCCCCCGCCTTCCTTAAGATTATTCTGATTGCTCTTTATGGTCCGATGCAGATGGTGTAAGTGGATTTTTTCCCCTCTTGTTTGTGGTGCCTAATTTAATTGAGTTTGATTTGACTTTCACTGCAGTTCAGACGCTTCAGGGGCAAGGCTCAAAGTGCCGCCTGTGCTCTGAGAGGCATCCAGATAACTGGAGCCTGGGGATTTCGTCCCACTTGCAGAAAAACACATCCAAACATTCAGCCTTTGTTGACTCTGTCTCTCTGACGGCCCTTTTTATTAGCCTTGCAATAACGCTTGGCTCCATTGCCACTGGCTGCATCCTCCTCCTCCTCTTCCTCCTGGGTCCCTCCTGAATGATGGTGCCTGATTTCGGCTCTGGGTACCACTTGCGCAGACGGCACGACACACGGTTACGCCGCTGCAAACCCCACTGACCTTGGTTCCTTGGTTTTCGGGTGGTTTTGCGGATTGCTGCTGTGGTGGCAAGTCAACAAGTCACCAGGCGCTTGGGTTTTTCATGCTGAATTAGGGAAGGCCGTGGGCAAAGCCCCTGCCAGGGTCAGCCCCAGTTTGGTCTGTGCCCCTGGCGCTCCTTGGGCACGTCGGGAGGCTTTGCGGGATGTCCTGACATAGCTGCGTGGCCTGGGGCAGCAAGTGGAGGGTTTGGCTTTTGCCCAAATAAATATTTAAGCAACCAGGCAGCTGAAGAACCCATAATAAGATGTTCTGAATGCAGGCAGGGGTACAAACCTAGTAAACTCTGCTAAGGGGGTGAGGACCTTCTCTGCCATCAGATACTGCCCAGCGTCCGGTACAACCATGGGCTTATCTCCGGGCTCTTCAAAAGTTACGTAAGTCTGTCTTTTTTTTCTTCTTTTTTTTTTTTTTTTTTTGCCTCTGCTCTGTTTTGTAAAACTTTATCTCAAGTGAATTTGTGTTGAAGGTTAAGTTGGATACTTAATTCTGTAAACTCAGGAGTTCTGTAAATTTAGGAAACACGATCCATAGAATTCAGTCATTGCGAAGAAAAATACATTTTTTTTTATTTCTTTTTACGTCTGAAATGGGAGGGAAATGGGGTTTGAGGTCTCATTTTTCTAAGAATCGTCATGTCAATGTGCAAAGGCTGTAATTTTTATGAGTCATTGCTTCGAGACAGCAGTGACCCAGTGCAGAAATATCCCACTTCAAAACACATTTCCTAACAGAGGCTAACTGGATCAGCATTAAAGAGAGGATTTCCCCTAAATGCTGCCTGTACTACAAGTAAAATTATGAAGTTTTTATGCTTTAAGAGCTAACCGGGCAAACCAGCTCTCTGGCCTTTTAAGGGAGCCAGAAATCAGGTGGAAAAATGGATGCTAAGAGCTTCTTTGGAGAATTAATTTCTCTTATATATCAAAACTGAATATTGAAACTAGTGTGGTTTCCCATCATTTTAAATTTTAGGGAAGTCAGTACATACTCAGACAGCGCTTCCAGTTGATGGTGCTGTGTTGCGTGTGTCGGTGATGCAAGAAAACTGCAAATCTGATTTCTTGTGGGAGGGAGAGTCCGTCCCTCGGAGCACCGAAATCGTCACTTGTGTGTCTGCTGACCCCTCGGGGTGCTGCTTGGTGGGAGCTGGGGACCCTGCATCTTGGATGGGGACAAAGCAGCAAAATCACCCCTTCTTCCACGCCCAGACACGTGGATTTTGGTCCTGTCTCTGACCACAACTGCTTTCCCATCGCAGTATGCCTTGGTGGTTAAAGGTGCAGCAGCTGCAAGATTTACTTGGTGGATTCAATGCAAAAGGGCGTGAATTGTGAATTTTACACCCTGCAAGGCAGATGTTTTTCTTAAAAGCCAGTTTTCTGGGTGCGGTGGGTGCGCTCTCCTCTGAAGAAGGAGGGTTTCATCCCAGCTTTGCTGTCCATCTCAGGCTGGAAAATAAATGGGCATAGCTGGGCTGGGTGAGCTCTGCAGGGGCTGGATGAGAAATGAGGGTTTACACGGCGGGGAAAAAAAGCCAAGGGTTTGTCTTCAGCGGGACACAGCACAAGCACAAGTAGGTTTTTGCAAGCAGATGGAAAAGAAGATGCTGTAGGGGGTAAAATGGCTTCATCCAACAGTTGGAAAAAATTTTCTTGGAGGTTGAAAGCCACCTTCCTGGTCGCGTTTTTGAAATGCCGCCTATGACATGCAAGTATGTGCGCTCCTCTGGCCAAAGGGCATTTCCCTGGCGTGATAAAATCATAGAATCACAGAATGGTTTGGGTTGGAAAGGTCCTCTAAAGGCCACCTAGTCCAACCTTCCCTGCCATGAGCAGGGACATCTTCAACTAGAGCAGGTTGCTCGGAGCCCCGTCCAGCCTGACCTGGAATCTTTCCAAGGATGGGGCATCTCCCACCTCTCTGGGTGACAAACCCCTGAAGTTTGGTGAAGCCTTTCTGCTGGGACGTGGAGCTGCAGCAACGTTAGGGCTCAGCCACAGCCGCAGCTGGTCCAGAGTGGGCTGGAGATGTCCAAATATGAACGGTTCCCAGTCGGATCCAGCTGAAAAATGGTCTTGGACCAGTTTTTTGGTTGGCGCTCTCCCCTCCGTACAGAGCACGCCGCGTATTGTCGCAGATGGTTTGTGGTGGCGGCTGCCACCAGCAGCGCCGGGGACGCTCAGTAAGAGGCTGGGTAGCTGGGTTTTCATGCGCTTACACAATAAATAGAAATAAAATGCTAAAAGGATCATTTACAGTAATTTCTAGTAGACGTCGCCAGTGCCATCTGTCTCGTGTGTACAGACAAGGAGTCTCTTCTAAAGCAAACACGGCCCCCACCAACGCGTCAGTTGAAGAGTCAACACATTAGCCTTGTTGAGAAGGTGACTTCTCCTGGTCCACCCACATTTCTCTGACCCATTTTCCTTCGACATGACCTTTGGCAGGAGCAGCTTGGCTTCCGCTGGAAAACATGGATGAAATAGCTAACGGAGGGTTTCAGGTGGGAATTTGGGGCTGAAGTCAAACCCGGGGGGGGGGACGTTTTACCCCGGGTGGACAACTCCAGCAAATGAGCTCCTCCAGGTGCAGCGGGACTTAGGAAAAAGCCCAAACCTATATAAAGGACTTCAATTTTTTTGCACCGCTCGGCTATTTTAAGAATCTTTCTGTTGCTCTTATGGCCAGAAAACAGGGGCTGAGGCTCTGGAGCTGTTTCTTGTCCCAGTTTCCAATTAACTGGAGCCCTACCATCTGCAAGCCCTTACACCCTGGGGTAGGCTCTGCTTTAGCTACAGTAACTAAACACCGTGTTTGCCAAGCCCGGCTCTGTTCAAAACATGCTTTAAGACCCTTTGTACACTTATTAATCATAAGCAGCGGCAAACATGCTTTTCACCAGCCGTTTTACTGCAAGATGGGAATGTGCAATGTTGCTTCTCGCTTTTTCTCTGGTTCTGGCGTAGGAAATCAAACCAATGCCGCGCTCGCGCTGCTTTTCTGCTTAGCGGGCTTTCTTTTTAATTTCCCCCGCACCCCCCAGTTGGCTTCAGTGGGTTCGTAGACTGGGAGGCGATGGTGTGTCTGGCAGACTGGTGTTGGGGGAGAAATTTGCAGCTTATTAATGGGGGGGAAACGTGCTGGGCGGCAGGGGAGCAGGGATGCTCCGGCATCGCAAGGATGCTCCGGCATCGCAAGGATGCTGCTGCCTTTGCCGTGCCCCGCAGCCGTGCGCCGTTTGGAAGCAGCTGCCGAAAACTTGCCTGTATCCTTTGTAATCCGACGATAGCGCCGCGAACAACTGAGGGACTATAAAAAGTGGCTTTGAAATCAGATGGTCAAGCTTTGGGCCGTCTCCAACAGATTGCTTTCAGGAGCCGAGCTTGGCCCGCAGCTCTTCTCTTGGCCTCTCTGAATGGTTTCAGCTGAGAGGCTGTATCAGTTGCTAATGCACCATAAATAAACATCAGAGTATAAACCTTGCTAGCGAAATACCAGGGGAACTCCTCATTTTAGGCCGCACTGCGTATTGTCCCTTGCGCATGACCCTGGTTGCCCCAGCGGATTTTTTCGGCATGAGGTAAGCTGGCTGTGATAAATGGGAATGCGAATAGCTGTCTGGATTCATACGCTAGGTATTTATTGCTAGAAATGGTCAAAAAGTTGTGCAGTGAAACCGACTGTCCGTTAGTGGGTGCAGGGGCAGAGTTTAGCGTGATAACATGTATGTAGTAATAATAAATCAGTGTTAAATTAAGCCTTAAATTAGATAAAGTTTATATGTGCAAATAAATAAAATATATAAATATCATATACATACATAAATAAAAATAAAGTTTACATTAAAGCTGTGCCAGGAGATGTTTGGGGATGGGAGACCGGGGACGTGAGAGGTAGTTCAATCCAGAGGTGCCCAACCTCTGGAT
>VZSF01003745.1:62828-84204 GCA_013398295.1 Chionis minor | reverse complement strand
AAGGGAGAAAAGCGCAGGTTGTTATTTAAAATATCAGAAAAAAAAGGGGGGGCGGGGGAAGCACAGGTTGTTATTTTAAATAACATGGCAGGGATGCTGTCACAGTGTCCTCCCCGGGAGGGGACAGCCCAGGGATGTCACCTGTCAGGGAAATCGTGATTTAATATATTTAAAAAAAAAAAAAAAAAAAAATAATTTTTGGAATTTANTTAAAAAATTTAAAAAAAAAAAAAAAAAAAGTAATTTTTGGAATGTAGTGTTTGTAGTGGCAGCCATCCCCTGACAAATGTGGAAAAGCACTTCTGGTTAATTGGCTGACGGTGTGTCCCTGGATGGAGCAAGGCGGGAGCAGAGCTCCCTTCCAGCCTTATTTGCAGTAAGGAAAGATGCTGGCGTGGGCAGGCATGAGTCGGGGCCGACCCATGCGCCGTGGGGACGTGTCCCGCTGGGGTCACGTGCTGGGGACCAAATTCCAAGTTTTAATTGTATTAATTATATTCTCGCGGCTGGGAGTGTACAGTGAACTCCAACTGCTGCCAGCGCGGCGGCTGCGCGGGGGGGAGGGCAGGGTGAGATAGGAACCCTGTAACCTCTCCTCCTTAGAATAATGACTTATTGTCTTGTTCAGCATTCCTCCTGGTGGGAAAACGCAGCCTGGCTGTGATGCAGCCGGCTCCATCGCCTCCGTCTCCTGGCCTCCCTTGCAGCTACAGCCGCCGGCTTCGATGCGGACAGGACCGGTGGCTGCTTTCCGTAGGGCATCCCGAAGCCAAAGCTTCCACGTCTCCCTGCAGCTGAGCATTTTCAGGCCATACGTGCGAAAAGCAGAGCTAGAAACAACGCAGGGGCTCGGACATGGGCAACCAGCTACAGGAGAGCGCTCCAAAACTCTTCCTTCCAGGCTCAAGCATGACCCATAATCTCCTTTTTTTCTAAGACGAGCTGTATTTCAGAGGTCTCCAACCTTTTTGCAGCCTTTCGTCATCGCAGTAGGATGGCTTCATGCCCAGGTGAATGCTTTTCCAGGTCAGTTCCCACATATCGACTGAGGACAGTTTAGAGTAGATGGAGGTTTTGTTCTCCCCTCTTGGTTTTCGCAGCGCCAGCGAGGGACTCCTGGCTCCCCTCCAGTCCCTCGGTGGTTTCGGTGGTATGATGGACAATGCACTCTGCTTTCCCGGAATGCTCCTTCTCTCTTGGAAGCGGCTGCAGCAGGCATAAGCAAACATAAAATACTGCTTTTGTAGGAAATTGCCCTAAAATTCTCTTTTTCGTTAGCCCTGCCCCCCCCACACTCCCATGGCTTAAAACACAAACCCACTGTGATGCTCTTCATTTTAAATAACATGGGTTTAAAATTATTCAGGCTGGTTCTGGACAGGGAAGTGGGAGAGATTTGCTATGAAAAGGAAGCACTTCAGCCAGGATCTCTTTAAAAGGGATCTTGCCTTAAATATAGGCTCTAAAATTTCCGGTCTGATATGTAAATAAATGGCTCAACTCTTGGATTGCTCCTATGGAAGTGAGAGTACCTGGCCTGTTACCTCAGTGCCTAAATAGGGGTTTACATGCTGATTAATTTATAAAAATGTGTGTCTATATTTATATTTATATTTATATCTATATCTATATTTATATTTATATTTATATTTATATTTATATTTATATTTATATTTATATTTATATACCTATATTTATTTAGGGTGGGAATGGTACTAGGCTCTGTCACAGGGTCTTGTATTTGCATTTGCCTGGCTGTGCCTGGGAAATTCTGGATTTTCCCCAAATCCCGTGTTACCTCTCCAGCCAAGGACAGTGCTTGTTTCCGACAGGCTTGCAGGGAAAATGTTCTCAACTTGATTTTTAACCATTGCAAAGCAGGAAAATCAACCGAGGGGGATACTGCACGTTGCTGGATGTTGTTCCCAGAGTTCCCCTTTTCTTCCATCCTGCCTTGGTAAAAGCGGTCCGTTTTCTTCCCAGACATCAGGCATCCAGAGGAGCTCTCCCTTTTGAGGAAACCCAGAGATCCGTCAAAGAAAAAAAAGAAGAAGCTGGATGATCAATGTGAGGACGACGCCTTCGAGCTGGAGGGTCCGCTGATCACGCCAGGGTCTGGTGAGCCGGGGCTTGGAGGGAAGGGGCCGGCAGGAGGCGAACGGATAATAAAATGGGAGCGGGGGGGAAGTGACACAGCGGTATCGGTCTGACCTAATTCCTTAAGGTCCGTGCAAGAAACGGACCCCACATAAATTCCACGACTCATCCAGGGCTGCGGCACTCGGTGGCGGTCGCACGGATGCATGCCTGAAGCTGTCACGCATATGGGGGAGCAGAACAACGCCAGACTTCATAAAATAAAACAGAAACCGAGTGTAACCAATTTAACACTCGGATCGTGTTACTGAAAGTTTTTCTTACCCTATTAAGAAAGGAGTTAAATGGAAAATCGTTCCTAATGTCAAATTCCAGGTGTGTTATAGGCAGTGCCACCATTCTACTCCCTATTTATAGCCCAGCAAAACCAGCGTTTTATTAATTGCATTAGCGTTCCCTTGCGTTACAGGCGTAGCTACAGCGTGTAATGCTAAAACACCCCCACATTTTTATTGCCGGGGGGGTGGTTTGCCAGCCTGGCTTGCGGAACCCGCGCAGAGCTACTAAGAGGATTGTTAACAGAGTAACATCGCTGATGGAGTAACATCTCTTGCCACAGGCAGCAAATGGATGCAGGGAGGTGTTTGCAAGCGGGAGGGGGGCGGTTTTCAGTTCAGCTGCTCCGCGGCTGCTGGAAGTCTGGTGTTTGAAGGCAAATGGCAGGAGCTTAATCCATAAAGTCAGTCGAGTGGGAGCACTTTAGCCCAAATGGACTTGCGGAGAAAGCCGCAGAGATGCACGTTGACGGGCGGGCCAGACGCGTCTGGCTGCCAAAGCTCTTGGTTTTAAATCCAGCCATGAGAAGGAAGCAGGGCAGCTTTAATGAGAAAAAAAATAACAACCTTGGAATTCAGTAAACTTGTATTAATTGTCTTAAATTAACTGAAGTCCAAGTGAAGGTCACGCGGTGTGGTTAAAGCACTGGGGGCTCTGGGCTTGCAGGCACCAAGGTTTCGGCCGCGCAGGGCACGGGTGAGGGCGACGATGCCATGGAGCTGCCGTGCCAAAGTGATGTGCGCCACAGGCTCCGCAGCGACCCGTCAGCATGGGTCTGTAGCAAGGGAAAAATGATCCTTCCTTTCCTCCCGTCTCGCTCTTTCTTCTCTAAGTTGCTTAAAAATACTTGCCGGCCAGTCCGCTCCCACTCCTGGCTCAGGGAGTTTTCCCTGCATCAGGCAAGGCTCCATTCAATCTTCATTTTCATCTCGGAAGTCTGTAATTAGCCTTTCCAAAAGTCAGTGTTCACAGAGGGCATCTCTGTTAGATTAATAGGAGATACTTGGTGCGCTTTGGGGGAAATGTATGCAAAAGATATTTTTAAATTTTAATTATACATAGGTCTTTCAGCGAGTTACTTTGATCTGTCTTGCTGGTTTTGCTTTCCTTGTAAATGAGATGACTTGCTGCAGGTTTCATTACTGCAGCTACCAGTGAAGTATAGCTCCCATCAGTTAAAAGTCATGTTTTTAGTCTGAATAAACTGTTTGTAGCGTTGTTCCAATGTTAGTTTGTGTGCTGAATGCTTCCGTAAAATGAGTTTCTGGTTTCTGCGAATTTCTGGTTCTGCTTATTTCAGTGTGTGTGGATTGAATGGGCGTGTTTTGTCACTGCACACCTCGTACCTGGCAGTGGAACCCCTTTAAATGACTGTAGGCAGAGCTGTCAATACACCCACAGTACACGTTGCCCAACACTTTCCATTAGAAGACTTGTGTTCACTTGTTTGTAAGTTAGCCAAACTTAGAGCTATTTCAGCTGGAACTTTCCATAACATTGCCTGCCTCAGGCAAATTTTTTAAGCGAAGCTTCTTTTGAGATGTTTCAGACGTTTGGAGGTGAGGAGGAGAACGTCCGAAGGGATGTTCCTTTTTTGCTCCTCTGGAGCACCGAAACGGAGGGATGTGGGGGGTTGTCCATGGATAAACCTGCCTGATTTGGGGTAAGAAGGTTTTTTTTTCTTTTATTGGGCCAGTTAATGCTTAGCCATGTCTGCTTGAGCCACATGAAGGTTGAGGCTGGCCCACGGTGAGGGTGGATGGGAGGCAAGAGCATCTTTCGGGATGTGGTTTGTGGATGGTGATGGTGGTTTATTGCTGATTCTTGTTGGGCTGCTCTGCTCCGGTGTAACGATGTTCCTTGGGGAGAGCACGTTTCTGCTGCTTTTATAATCATAGAGTATCTCACGTCGGAAGGGATCCGTAAGGATCGACCAACTCCCAGAGCAGAAGTACCTGGCAAGTCACCCCCGGCCTCCTCCTCGCAAGTGTGAAGCGTGAAGGTGGATATCTCCATCCCTTCACCATTTCTGCTGCTTTTTTACTCAGGCCTGGTTTGCTGGGTCTGTCTTGATGGCAGGTGCCCATGGTGCTTACTGGTCCCCCAGACCATTAATCCACGCAGGGATGCCGGCAAAACTAGCGAGAACGTTAAAAGCACCCTGGTGGTTTTCTGGTCTGGTGGCGACTTACATTTTCCATCCTGTAAGGCAGTTTAGAGTCACGTTTCTGTATTATTTAAGTTTCCTAACCAAGCTGTTGACTGTCATTGGTACGACGCTGCTGATTCAGAGTTCTTACTGCTCCTTGAGATACCCATGGCAAAAAAAAAAAAGAGAGTTTGGAAAGGTTTTTCTGTTGATTTGGTCTTAGACTTTTCTGGATGTCTAGCTCAGCTTTCTCTCATTTCTTGGGCATTCGGGAAGGAGGGATTGTTCGGAGCGAGGGGCTGGAGGGTGGCCCAAGGTGGTGGTTCAGGGCAGCGACAGAAGGTGGCACAGAAGACCTTGCTTGTGGCATCTCAACCCTGCCACAAGCCACCTTCAACACCTTTAATAGTGCTCTTGGAGGTAGAGTTGGGTGCATCGAATTGCATGGCTGAACAGGCTCGTGATTTAAAAAGGCCACAACTCTTTCCCAAGAAGCCAGTTACTGGTCCTTCTCGGTACTGGTGGGCAGATTTATGCCCGGCAAATGATGCTGAGCTCGTTGCCCAATGTACATATGCAGTGGAATTCCTGACATTAGGATACGGTTGTTGAACCTCCCTTATAAAAATCCATATTTTATATTCTTAACGTAAAAATCAACGTTCCTGTGAGACAAATAGGGACTATTTAGCTCTCAGCTATTCTGGGGAATGAGATACCGAGCTGGGTCTGCTTTCTGCTCTTCAAATTTATCATTTTAAAAGGGGTTTTTTTTGTCTGCTTTGAGTCTGTAGGAGCTGTAAAGCTTTAAAAGGCCTGGGAGTAATGTGTGCTTCAGGATTAGTTTTGCACCAAATCGCACCACTCGCTCAGCATATTAATACAGAATTTGTTTGGCCGTCTCAGCAAGCTTTTCCGTCCATGAAATGCCGTGTTTCTGTGCCCGGCTGTTTCTTGTAACGTGTATAAAATAACCGTGGAGTCACTTTGGTTGCTTTGCCTGCCGAGTCCACCAGCGCTGCTGCAAATGCTCCAGTTTGGGTGGTGAAACCTCACCTGTGCTATTCTGCCCTCAGCCGAAAATGCCCATTTTCGGCTTCTGTCCTTCCCTACTCTCCCAGTGACTTTCTCTCGCCTTCTCACTTCCCTCCTTTCTTTCCCTCTCTATAGGCACCGATATTCTTTACATCGGCCCCGTCAAAGGTGAGCTCCACCTCAGTAGGACTTTTGCGCTCTGCCTCTGGTCTCTTTGGCTGCGCCCTTAGTTTATTTTCCTGCTCCTCTAAAACTTTTGACTTCCAAAATCTTTAAGCATCAGGTAATACCGGTAAGTCGGGGGCCGTTCGTGTCCCAGGTGCTGCAGAAACGCAGCGGGCAGGAGTTTCCCAGCGTGGGAGACCTGCGCCTTTTCCCATGGATTTGGGCTGGAATGAGTTTTCCATCAGTCTTGCTCTCGAAGAAGAGCTGAGAGAGAGGGGCAGCTTTTCATGGGAAAACAAGCAGTGCAGTGTTTTCCCATTGTGGAAAAAAAGAAAATGGTAAAAAAAGGGAAGGTTTTTCATCCGCTGGCTTCGGGTTTGTATCTGAGTTGGCTTGGTTGGGAGCAGGCAGGGCTTGGCCGTGCGCTAACTCCTAGCTTTTATTCCTCTTGCTGGTAGGAAACATATATTCGAGCCCAGGACTGTATAGCAAAACGATGACACCGACCTACGACGCTCACGACGGCAGTCCCCTGTCACCCACCTCAGCCTGGTTCGGTGACAGTGCCTTGTCGGAGGGGAACCCGGGCATCCTGGCCGTGAGCCAGCCCGTCACCTCCCCAGAGTCCTTAGCAAAAATGTACAAGCCACAGGCGCTGCTCGATAAAGCCAAAATCAACCAAGGGTGAGTTGAGTTAAGGATTTGTTTTTCTGCTTTTTTCTTTTCTTTTTTTCTTTTTTTTCTTCCCCCCCACCCCCCCCAAGTATGCGGTTTTAAGTTGCGTTCTTGAAAGCGTCATCGCGACTTCGCCGGAGCTGTTTGTGTGTGTTATCCTGTGTTGACAATTTACAGATGGCTGGATTCGTCCCGATCTCTTATGGAGCAGGAGGTGAAAGAAAATGAGGCTTTGCTGCTCCGGTTCAAGTACTACAGCTTTTTTGACCTGAATCCAAAGGTACAGAGCTATTTATTTTCCTTGTCTTGCAGGCAAAGGCTTTGAGCAAAGGATGCCTCTGTCTCTAATGTGCTTTTGTGTTGGTAATTCCTCCACCACTTTGAAAATGGGTCTCGCAGGCATCAAACCTGGCTTTGGGTGCTCCCACGTACCAGTTTGCTGACGCTTAGGTGTTGCTAGAGGTGCTCCAAGCGTTGCTTAGAGCCACTCTGCTGTGGTGGCAGAAGCTTTTCGGTCTCGGGTTGAAGCGTTGCGTCGAAATAAAAGATAAAAGTGGTTTGTCTTGAACTGGGCTTGTACGTTTTACCACCTTGACGTGTTTTTGCGCTGTGCTGTAGTACGACGCGATCAGGATCAACCAGCTGTATGAGCAGTCCAAATGGGCTATTCTGCTGGAGGAGATCGAGTGCACGGAGGAAGAAATGATGATGTTTGCGGCACTGCAGGTAGGAGACAGCCTGAGATGCTTACAGTTTTGGTTAAATTTGATTTTGTAGCTTTGCAGATTTCTCTGTTGGTGAATATCGATTAACACAGTAAGGGAATTCTGCTGTAACTGGTGTTTTAAGCCTCACTTTGTCTTCGGTGGGAGCTTGGACTTTTCGTGCTGGTAGAATTCAGATCATTTCCCATCTCCTAATCCTCAGTTGAGCTTATTAGGTAATTTAAATATTTGCTGCTGATTACTGCTCGTGAAAAGGAACTTGGCCTTCTTTTACCGAACATGTTTATATCTATCTTAACTTTTAGTTTTGCCCTTCTCAAAAAACCCCAGTAAGTACACTAGGTTACTGAACTGTGCGTTTCTGGCACGCTGCCCCCCAACCAGCTGGTGATAATCTGTGGGTTTCCCAGAACTATTTATTTATCTGTTTTATGAAATCCTCGGTGTGATTTGGCATAAATACTACACCTGCTATTGAATGCTGTCAGGCAGATGGCAGGCCATTTACTACGTGTGGTCTGGCGCGCCCCGTCGCTGTAGGATGCAGAAATATTCCCATCAGGAGCAGGGCTGTCTGCTCCTAGGGCCCCTCCTAGGAAAAAAAGAGGGAAAACAGAAATATGAAGACTCAGTTTACCTCTCCAAGCAGTCCAGAGTGGGTTGGGCTTGGTCTTTCATGTGAGATTTTACGGACATTTTCGTTTTCTGGGATAAAACCAGATGCAACGCAGCCTCCCAAACTGGGAGGTGCAGCTGACAGGCCAGAGGGTCGTGCTAGCATCCAGAGGGACCTCAGCAGGTTGGAGAAATGGGCCAACATGAACCTCATGAAGTTCAGCAATGGGAAGTGCAAAGTCCTGCCCCTGGGGAAGAACAACCCCATGCACCAGTATATTCTGGGGGCCACCCCGCTGGGAAGCAGCTTGGCAGAAAAGGACCTAGGGGTGCTGGTGGATGCCAGGTCACCATGAGCCAGCAACGTGCCCTTGGGACAAAGAAGGTGAATGGTGTCCTGGGCTGCGTCGGGCAAAGCATGGCCAGCAGGTCGAGGGAGGTGATCCTTCCCCTCTACTCAGCACTGGTGAGGCCGCAGCTGGAGTACTGGGTCCAGTTCTGGGCTCTTCCGTGCAAGAGGGACATGAACATACTGGACAGAGTTCAGTGAAGGCCCACGGGGATGATGAAGGTCCTGGCGCATCTCTCCTTTGAGGAAAGGCTGAGGAAGCTAGGACTGTTCAGCCTGGAGAAGAGGAGGCTCAGGGGGACCTTATTAATATATATAAATAGCTGATGGGAGGCTGTAAAGGAGGCGGAACTTGGCTCTTCTCAGTGGTGCCCAGTGACAGGACCAGAGGCAGTGGGCACAGACTGAAACACGGGAGGTTCCCTGGGAACATCAGGAAGCACTTTTTACTGTGAGGGTGACCGAGCACTGGCAGGGGTTGTGGAGATGATTAGGGGGCTGGAACATCTTTCTTACGAGGAAAGGCTGAGGGAGTTGGGTCTCTTTAGCCTGGAGAAGAGCAGACTGAGGGGGGATCTCATCAATGCTCAGCAATACCTAAAGGGAGGGTGCCGGGAGGATGGGACCAGTGTTTTTTCAGTGGTGCCCAGTGACAGCACAAGAGGGAACGGGCACAAGCTTGACCATAGGACGTTCCATCTGAACATGAGGAGGAACTTCTTTCCTTTGAGGGTGGCAGAGCCCTGGCACAGGCTGCCCAGAGAGGTGGTGGAGACATTCCCAACCCGCCTGGACGCCATCCTGTGCAACCTGCTGTAAGTGGACCCGCTCTGGCAGGGAGGTTGGACTAGATGATCTTCAGAGGTCCCTTCCAACCCCTGACATTCTGTGATTCTGTCTCCATCCTTGGAGATACTTAAAAGCAACTTGGACACAGTCCTGAGCAATGGCTGTGGGTGGCCCTGCTTGAGCAGGGAGTAGGACTAGATGACCTTCAGAGGTCCCTTCCAACCTCAACCAGTCTGTGATGCCGTGAAAAGAGTAACTCTGCCCTGCGGAGTTCAGAGCAGTCCTTCAGTCTTCGTACCACTGACTCCTTGGACTGAAAACAGCAAACCCAGTCATTCCGCACCCAACTGCACTCAGGTCTCAGTGCTTGCCAGGCTCTGCTCCCGCAGACACTACAGCTCCAGTTTTCCACTCCGCTTCCCAAGCGTGGTGGCTACGTCATGATGAGCCCACAGCATCCAGCGGATCGCAGGACCATCCCAGTGAAATGCTGTGCCTTGCCTTTCAGTACCACATCAATAAGCTGTCCATCATGTCCTCGGAAAACCACCTAAACAACAGTGACAAGGACGTGGATGAGGTGGATGCTGCGCTCTCGGACCTGGAAATTACTTTGGAGGGTGGCAAAACGTCGACGATCCTGGTAAGGACTGCGGGCACACGGTGGCAGGGTGGCTTGCACGTCCCCTCCTCCCCTCGCACAAGGCAGGAGTAATCATCCTGAGCTGGGAATTTTTCCAGGTGTCCAACCTTTTTTATTTCCTTCTCTCCCTTTTTTTTTCTATTTCTGCTCTTACAGCTTGAGAAAGTTGCCCACAGCCCAGTGGAGCAATGCAGAACACAGACCCCAGTAGTATTTTCTTAAAAATAATATTTTTTTTAAATACTGAGAGGTAGTTGTGGTGGGAGGGGACCCCGGGCAGTGTCCGGCACGGGGCCAGCGCCGAGCTCCGCTCTGAGTCCGAACCAACATAAAAACCTCTTTGAGCACATGCACTTACTGAACCAAAGGCTTCCTTTAAGCTGTAAGACTGACACCTCTTTCTTTTTTCGGGTGTTGGCAGTTAATTTAGCAGGGAGAGCTCAGCCCATCCCACGTGCCCAGCTCTGTGTTGCTGCAGAAGTCAACTGCAATATTGGTTTTTTCCTGCTGGGACCATAAGACTAAATAGTGTTGGAGAAGTCCCAGAGGAGCCGGGATCCTACTGAAACCCACTCCTGCACCAAGCCACCTTCCTGGTGAAATAGTGGAAAAGTAAATTTAAATTATTTTGGTTTCTGTTCTCAGTACCAGCTTCCCAAATTACTGAATTCTTCACGCTGAGGTTTCTCTTCCACCATTTCTAATTCATGGCAAAGTTTTACAGCTGCCATGATTTTCAGAAATAACTTAGGCTTAGGAAACCCTATTTTTATTAGACTGCATTTCAGCCTGGAGTGGGCTATGACTGTATTTCAGAGGTTTTCACTTTTTTTTTTTTCCCCCTGATATGCTGTTTTAACACTGGTTTTCCACCTTTCAAAACGTAAAGCCCAAAAACTAAACTGCAGAAAAAGGAGTACGTCTGGTCAGACTTGGCACAGCACAGCTTTTCTAGGCACTTTGCACATTTATACCATCTCTTGAGTTTCATTTTAAGTTCTTTCAAACCCTAAAACCCCTGAAATGTTCCAGTCTTACACTTCATATAATTTTTTTAAGTGTTTATGAAGGATCTCTTTGAAGTTAATGTCCATACTTAGCCTGCTTTACTAGCATTAATAAGGGCAGAGACTTATAATGCTAAGCAGTCGCCGCAGAGAGAGCAGCGCCGTGTCGGTGCGACAGAAATAATGACAAATTTAAATCTTTTATCATTTCTTTGCAAAACCAGATTTGAAGCACAGTACTAAGGAATAGTCTCTGCCAAATCGGAGTGAAGAGACAATGATTCATCAAAAAAACTCCATCCCTTTCCATAGGGGTTGCTAGCAGTAGCCATTTCCAGATGCATTCGAGTAATTGAATACGGATAATGGGCAATTACTGGATTGTTTGTTTAGATTCTGCATTTTTTTTCCCGTGGTATCTATAAACAGCACTGCTCATTGCAGACAGAAAGTAAACTGTCTTGCTACTGGAAGCTGTTGGAGCAGCTTTTGCTTTTTCCGTCCTTCGAAAACCCTTTAGTTAGAGCTTGTGGGAATTGAAAGTGTCACCTGGTATATTTTGCTGATCCAAAATGTGAAGATAAACTCAGTATTTAAAAAAAATAGGGGGGGAAAAGCCTTTTTAGACGGTCAGAAAACCCTTCCCCGGTCCTCCTTGGAGCTGCAAAGCAGCATCTTCTCCTTTTGTTTGGAGCATAATGAAAAACTAAGGGAGGAGAAAAATCCCTGTGCGAACATGAGCCGGTGTGACCGCCGGTGACCTCGCGGGTGGGAATTGGCTCCGGCGGCAGCCGGAATTCCTCAAAGAAAAATAAAACTTTGTCCTCTGGTTTCCAAACGGCACTTCTGTGCAATAGATTTTTGTCCGCTCGCTTCTGCCGTGAAGTGGACGGGGCTTTCCCAGGAAAAGGGGCATTTCCATGACCCCTGAGCCCCAATGTCGGCCAGTGAAGCTGCCACCGGCTTCCTCCCCTGCCCGGCATCCCTTCCCTCCCGGATCCACCACCCCGGCTCCGCTCGGGCAGGGGGGTGAATGGGATAATCTTTTCTTTTCAGGGTGACATCACTTCCATCCCGGAGCTCGCTGACTACATTAAAGTCTTCAAGTAAGTGCTGATGGGAAGAGGTGCTTGTGAAACTGGTAATGTCTATGAATAATTAATGGTCCTACCCTCTAATATCCTTTTTTTTGTTGTTGTTTTTAAATCTCCTGGCTTAGGATCTTGCTGCACACCACACCACCACACTAGCTCGTATGAAAAGCCACCCAGCAATCACTGTGTAATACCACAGCTCAGAACGCCCACGCTCTCTCGCTATTAAAACATTTTACTTCGTTATCCCGCGTGCGGCACAGTCGCTAAGTATTTCACACTACTCCAAAACAACCCCTTCCATACTGGAGTTGATCTTAAATATAAAACCCAGGGTGTTTTCCCACTGTCGCCGCCCCGGCAGGTAGACGTCCCTCTGGGAGAGCTTGCTGCATCCCATAACCAGCAACACGTGCTGGAATATTTCTCTAACGCAATTAATGCCCAGGAGATAATGAAGCCATCCTAAAATGAGGAGTGAAACCTAGAAACCTTGCTTAAATACTTCTCCTGGTTTGCAAGAGGCTGGATGAATTATAAACAGCCGGGATCCTGGTCTGTCTGCCCTCTCCTTGCCAAAAGGAGCAGGTTAAGCTGACTCTGCTCCTCTTCCAGATCACTCAGGATTTAGAGGGGTTTTTTTTTTATTATTTTGCTTTGACTTGGACAGTGGTATGTGGAAACCGGGAACGGCAGCGTCTGGACTTTAAGTAACATTTTGGCAGCCGCGACCGTCTTTTGCAATTTATTGCCTGCTGCGGCGAGGGTTACGGTGAAAGTTCTGGAAAGTGGAAATAATGATGAGTTTTCACAGCATAGCTATAGGATATAGAAGAAAAGCTGTAGGCAGCGAAATAGCTCTGGAACAAGCTTTTATTTTATTAATTGTTTGGTTCTGGAGCCAGAACCTGCCACTTGTGTTCTGAAAAACTCTTTCTGCCTCTCCGAAGGCAAATTAATAAGGTCTCCGCGTCTGTCTGGGCTTGCAGTTTGTCTTAACTGGGGCAAAGTTTCAGGGCTGCAGCCTGTGCCCTGCATCTGAGTGGGTGTTTTTTTCGCCCCTCGAATAAACAAACAAACAAACAAAAAACCTGCTCTTTCCTTTGATGTCCTTATTTGCCAATAAAATTAGGCACGACTCGGGGAGCTAATTGCTTGCAAATTGGATGCCCCAGTTGGTGGGGCAGGAGGTGGGGCAGGAGGTGGAGCAGCGAGAAGCTGCTGTTTCCCTCCCCGAACCCCGAGACTGGGATTTGAGGCTGTCCTGCCGCAGCGGGGAAGCACAGAATCGCCATTTGCTCCTAAAAATGAGGGTCAGGTGGTATTTTACTGCTAGAAACCCGGCGTAGATAACATGATGTTGGGAGCTGGCCCAGATTTGGATGCTCCTCCTGTCACACTTCACTGGGGAGGAGCTGCGATATATATGTCCCTCGTATGCCTTATATAAAAGTCTTTATATCCTGTGCCTGTATGTGCCTGGCGTTGCTGCAGGTATGTGGGACGTTTCTCTTGCCCCTACCAACCGGGTTAGTGTCTGTGCCAGCCAAAATGCCATGCCTGCAATTTAAAGGAGTCCCCCAAAAAAAAAGCTCGAGGTGGTAAAAATGTCTTAAAACATCTTTAGAGAAGGACGCAAAGCGAAGGCTGGAAAAACCTGCACGTGTAGGATAGCTTGGCTGGAGGGTGGTGACCCTTCTCTAGAGGGAGGCAGCTTTCAGAGGAACTGGCGGTCGTCAGGTTTGCGCGGGGCAGGGCTGGGTGTGCCGGGGCTTCGGGAGGAGGAAAACCAGCAACGGCAGGAGGAGGCAGCAGATCCCCCGTGCTCAGGTGTCCCTCAGAGGTGTGAGAGCAGCAGGCTTCAGGCAGACGCTGTGTTCCTCCGCCACCCCCCTAATTTCCCGGAGCAGCCCCCAGCACGCTTTGCCTTGGCAATGAAAGCGCGGAGCCCAGGGGACCAGCCAGCGGGGCCACCACATATTTGGTCCCTACAGACGAGGGTTGAGCGGCTGTTTCTGAGGTGGCGAAGTGAGAATTGCGTTGCAGTGCGAGGCTGCAGGTACACCCTTTGAATAAAGTTTAGAAATTAGGGGCAGGGTCAAGAAATTCAGAAACTTGCAGCTCTACGATGGCCCTGGGCTCGCGGTGGGATGCGCAGACGCAGGGGACCACCATGCCAGGTGGTCACCTTGCTTTGCTGCCGGCTTGCAGGGCCACCAGTTCTTTGCTTTAGAGTCAAGCAGAATCCGTGTTTTCCGTAGAAAAGAACTGATGCGAAGCGAAGTATTGAAAAAGAGAACAACAAGCTGCCCGTGCATGTGCTTGCCTGGCTGGTCTTTCACAAGTACCACTTAACGTGGCAGGTGAAGAGGCATATTTTGCAGCGGTTGACGGACACGTCTGTTTTTGTAATACAGTTCTCCAGCTCCCCCCACCTTGCCCCAAATTAGCGAGACTGCCGTGGGATCGAAGAGTCCAAAATGGCAATTGCAGCTCAATTTCTTGAGGGGAATCCCTTCAGTTTCTTGAAGGGCTGGTGAGGGGGGTGCTGAGCTCCCAGGGGTGGGCATACCCCAGGCTGGTGACACCCGGTTTTCAAGGATGAAATGAGTTTTCCCGGTGCGGCAGCTTGGTTCAGGAGCTTAACCACACGTAACGTCCCTCCACCTGTCTGGCAGGCCCAAGAAACTGACGTTAAAAGGCTACAAGCCGTACTGGTGCACCTTCAAAGATACCTCTATCTCCTGCTATAAAAGCAAAGAGGAATCCAACGGGACTCCTGCACACCAGATGAACCTGAGAGGTAAGAGACGCGTAAGGGCCATTGCGTTTTATTCCAGTAACAGGCTGCTCCTCTTGCATCTTGTTTTCCCACTGATGCATCTTCTCGCCACGCCATCCTGCGGGTGGGTGAACACGTTGGAAGGACTGAGCGTGGTTTGGGTTTGGGAGCATGGCAGGTACTTAAGACTTCTAGAAAGTGAGTACGTGGTTCCTGCCACCCCGAGGGGAAGCGCCATCCGCTCC
Source organism: Chionis minor (assembly GCA_013398295.1). Taxonomy (NCBI): domain Eukaryota; kingdom Metazoa; phylum Chordata; class Aves; order Charadriiformes; family Chionidae; genus Chionis; species Chionis minor. Next base: position 69,498 of record VZSF01003745.1, on the reverse strand, counting down.
CCAATGCCACGGAGAGACAACTTGTTGGTTTTTTTGTCGTGGCTGTCCAAAAGAATTGAACTAACTCCCACGGCGCAGGCTGAGCTGGAGAGAACAGACCATTCCACCGCTGCCTTTAAATATTTTTCCTCCTCTCCCTGGTGCGGGTTGTGAGCAGCCTCACTCAAGCTCTCCCTGCGAGCCTTGCGAAGAGTTTTTAAATTCCTACAGTTGCTGGCTTTTCTTATGTCAAGTTAAACACTCCTGCTCCGGCAACCACCAAACTGCAGAGAGCTCTTTTTTTTCCCCCTGTGGAGGCAGGAGCTGACGGGATGCCAAGCGACCTCAGGCTGCAGTCAGAGCGAAGCCCGGCCCGCAGGACCTTTTTGGGAGCTTTTGACATATCTGCTGTGACGGCACTTTTAAAAAATCTCGGAGGCGGCGTTGAAGCGGCGCCCAGGCTCACTTGGCCGGTTCAGTTCATCACCCCCTGGTGTTTATGCAGCAGCTTGTGGTTGTCTGCGGACACCGAAAGCAGGATGCTCACACCTTGCCACTGACTGTGGCAGCGATGCCCCCGGCTGAAATAACGGTTTTCATAATAATAGGGTTTTCGGGGTGAGAGTCAGCACCCATCCAGCCACCTCTTCCTGCCTTTTCATGAAAATTCCCGGGACGCAGGGTGTTTGCCAGCCATCAGGTCCGTTCACAAGGCCAGGCAATGAGATGAATCCTGCTGGCACACATTAGCTTTGGCATCGTTGCTGTCAGATCAGGTCTTGCTTTTTTTCCCCCTTTTTCTCCTGTCACTTGGAAAAAGAGACATCTGACACAATTTTTGTCCCTGCTATGCAGAGTGTTCCGTCCCCTCAGAGATGCGGTGTAAGACCTTTGCAGCACCGAGATGCTGATGGGCATCCTTTAGTTGGAGTGCTTTGCTTTTGCTTTTCCTTTTTTCTTTTATTTTTTTTCCCCGCTTTTTAAAGCGTAGCTCTTCACACCCCTGTTAAACCCTGGCTCCCTCGTTGCAGGATGTGAAGTTACCCCTGATGTGAACATCTCTGGTCAGAAGTTTAACATCAAACTTCTGATTCCGGTGGCAGAGGGAATGAACGAAATCTGGCTGCGCTGCGATAATGTAAGTTTATCACTTGGACCAGCCCTCTCCTTGCCCTTTGCCCACCATCACCTCACGCTGGGATGTGCCGCGTAGCTGGTGTTAATTAAAAAAAACCCAGCAACAAAATGCAGTCACACGTGTCTGATATTGACGTTCAGACCACACGTGTGAATTTAGAGTAGAAAATCAGCCCTTGCTCTTCCTCGGCTTCGTCCCATGGTTGTAGGTACATATTGGCTGGGTTTCTGCGTGTGCTTGAGTCTCCTGGGGCTGGAAGGGAAGTAAGGGATGCCCGGAGTTTTATTTGGGGGTGGGCAGGTGGCACCCCCACCACTCTGACCCTCTGTTTTTGGGCGGCAGGAGACGCAGTACGCCAGCTGGATGGCCGCCTGCCGCCTGGCCTCCAAGGGCAAGACGATGGCCGACAGCTCCTACGGCATGGAAGTGCAGAACATCCTCTCCTTCCTGAAAATGCAGCATTTGAACCCAGACCCGCAGCTGATTCCGGAACAAATCACCACCGACATTAATCCCGAGTGTCTGGTTTCTCCCCGTTACCTGAAAAAATACAAGAACAAGCAGGTAGGTGCTCGCCCGCTCTCCCGCCGGGGCGCTGGTGGTGGTGTGGACTGGGCTGACCGTGCACCCGTTTGGGCAGTAGCCGGCGTTTAACACTTGTGTGGTTTCGAATGTTGTCACTTAAACGGATGCACGTGGTTACTAAAATGAAATGCTGACTGAAATGTGTGGTTTCGATCCAGCACCTGGGGATGGCACCCCCAAACCTAATTATTCCATGTATTGGGCCACAGTGCACGTACGCAGCCTGGGTAGCTGGGAGTCATTTCTTTTAAATACATTTTAAATTTATTTACATTGATTTTTAAAACATATTGGGGAGTGGTTTTTGCCCCTGCTGACACCGAGTAACGGTGCGGCAAAGCCTGGGTCAGCTGCCCCCGTCTCTCCCCGTGCGGATGTAGCAGCGATGAGACGAAATCAGTCCCCGGTGCTGGGATTAAAACCCCTTCCCTTGCACAGAGGCGTGCAGAAATCCTCAGGATCAGCGGAGTTGCAGTTGCTTGCAGTGCTTTATCCAGACTTGGCTGTAATGTGGTTTGCATATTTCTCTCTTTGCTTTTTCCGCTACTTCCAAATGCCAGTCCTTGAAACATTGCTTCATTTTGAGTTGCTGTGACTTGCGCTTGAACTCCGCGCTACGTTCGGTCCGTGCATGACAGGGCTGAACTGTTCTGGGCTGGAAATAAATGCATGACTTTCTGAAAGACATTGTACGCCGGGACAGAGGCAAAAAATAAGTAAGGCATTGCTCCGTGGCCTTTCGGTGACTTAATCGTTCAGCTGTAGCTTCGCGGCCCGTGTGCTTCGGGCTGGCTGTGGCTAGATGCGATTTCTCAAAGCCCAGAAGAAGGCTGCAAGTCAGAGGAGCAGGAAAAATATAACTTTTTATTGGCACAGCACGATGATTTCCTGGCAGTGGAGTTATATTTTATATAGCCCTTATTATTCTTCTGAATAAGCCTTTATATCCACTTGGATGGTGGAGAGGCTGCATAAATATACCATTTTAACATATATAATACCTTCTAGGCTTGAACTCAGTAAAATGGAGGCACCTGGAAAAATATTAGCTCGCAGAACTTGCTTACCGTGCAGGTATCCTCGTTATAAAAACGGCCTCCGGCAAACCATGGGGACGGGCATGAGCCCTCGCCCTGCTCCGAGCCGGGCCAGCGGCCACGATGCGAATGCCGAGTCCCCTGTAGATGTGGGCGAAAAAGCAGATTTAGGCTTTTCCTTTATGGCCAGAGGCAGAGCTTGTAGCAGCGGAGGATGTTTGCCGGCGTGGCTGGGAGGGACGGAGGGATGGAGGCTGCGGGAATGCAAGGAATTCGGCCGCCAGGGTCCCTCCGCGCCCTGGCATGAGGGAAGAAGGAGGAGGAGGAGGAGGAGGAGGAGGTCACGCAGCCCACAAACGGCGCTGAAATGGGAATTGGCAGCGGGCCTCGCCGGAGGATTTATAGAGGTGCTCAGTCCCGCACCAGCCCCAGACCCTCTCGGGTGGTGTTTGTCTCCCTGTGCCCGTGCAGCAGCTGTAGGTTGGGTTTGGGGAGAGTCAAATTGTAAGTGAAAAAAACCCCCAAACCGAACCAAAAAAGCAACCCAAAATAAGCATATTGAGAGCTCTCCGGTGCCGTGCTGGGGTTCGGCATCGGAGCGGGACCTTCCCCGGGAAGCCTGGTTGATGCTCCCGCCGCTTGCTGCCCTGAGCGGCATCCCCATCATTTCTCTGTATGTCTCAAATAAAAGGAGCTGCTGAGCTCCCGGCCCGTGGAGAGCCACCGAGTCTCCCGCTGAGCTTCCTCTGCAAGAAAGAGGGCTTGAGTTTGGGCACAGGCAGCGTGAGGACATGAATCCTCCTCTGAGCTGGCAGCTTCACCCTCCCCTTCGTCCCCCAGCAGGACCAAACCCATCTCCACACGATGCCGGCCAGCTGGGAGCGCACCGGTGCTCCGGGCCGGCACAAATCTCTGCTGGCTTGTCCCCTCTCCGTCCTTATGTTCACTTTGGCTGCTTTTCTGCCTAAGAAATTGTGCATGTGGTTTTTTTGCTTGAACTTTGGTTTGCAGTTAATTTACACTTTTTCTTTGCTTTGTTGCCATATTTCTGATTGCTTTTTTTTTTTCTTTCTGCCTCCTTTTCTTTTTTTTTTTTTTTTTTTTTTTTGTTTTATTTCGCCTTGCCATCTACAGCCAGGCTATGTAAGAGACTTGGTAAGTGACAGCAACAATAAAACTAAGCTAAATTTAAGATAAAACTTAAAATAGTCTAGAACCCCTTTGGTTCGGAGAGCAGCGATGAAAAGACTAACAAAACCCGCTCCCCCGCAGAAACTTGGGCCCTGTTTGGTTTTTATAATAGTCCCCAGTGATTTATGCTGCGAAACTGGAAACTCTACACCAGAAATTCGCCCCGCTGTTTGCTCACATCCTGCGCCTTAAACGAAATGAGCCTGAGCGGCTCTTTGCCTCCAGACAGCTCAGATCTATATTTGCTTTTATACGTCTGGAGATAGGAAGCAAAAGCCGCTCCACGTTTATCAGCCGCGGGCGCAGGCTTTGAGAGGTTGTGGCCGAAATAACGTCCTCAGGGTAGAAATGATGGATCCTCTGCGCTGTGTGGAACCGCGCTGGCTCCCACACGCCTCCCGAGTCGTTACCCGGTTGGCGTGGGAGTCGCAGTGCGGCTAACGAGCCCCCCTTGCCTAACGCCGGTGTGTCTGGCCGCCCGCAGATCACGGCCCGCATCCTGGAAGCCCACCAGAACGTGGCGCAGATGAGTCTCATCGAGGCGAAGATGCGGTTTATTCAAGCCTGGCAGTCGCTGCCGGAGTTCGGCATCACGCATTTCATAGCAAGGTCGGTGGGTCTGCCGGGCAGAAGAGGGGGAATTCCGTGAATAAATCCACGGAGTACGTTAAATACGCAGCGCATCCTTAGCTGTGGGTGTTGCAATAGCACTGAAATCAAACGCATTAACTGCGGCAACTAATAAAACCCGATTTTCGACATTAACTCAGCTGCTTGAATTTACCACGCGGAGCCGCGTCTCGCAGGCGTGCGTTTATTAATTCCTCACCCTGTCCAGGTTCCAGGGGGGCAAGAAGGAGGAGCTGATCGGCATCGCCTACAACCGGCTCATACGGATGGATGCCAGCACGGGCGACGCCGTCAAAACCTGGCGTTTCAGCAACATGAAGCAGTGGAACGTGAACTGGGAGATTAAAATGGTGAGCTGGTATTTTGCACCGCGGCCGCTTGCCCTGCTCCCGTTACGCCAGAGAGGTGCTGCTCTCAGGAAGGGGGTTTTTTGAAAGCTGACTTTGTAATTCGGCTTTTAAAAAGGGAAGTTTTCACGTCGCTCTTTTCTAAAGCATGACCCGTCTGGCTGCGTTACTGTAATGTAGTTTCTCCTCCTCCCTCTCCCACCCTCCGTGGAGATCTAGCAGAGCTTGTCTTAACTGCTGGTAGGGTCGAGTATGACCCTTAAAAAGACGGGAAAAAAAATAAAAAATCTTTCTTTAACGCAGCCAGTTACACACTTAACGCGTAACGATTTTTGCCGGTCTCTGAACTCCCGCTCAAAGGCAGCTAAATAAAATCAAACTTCAGAACTGGTGCTCAGGCATCATCCTGACCATAAATGTACTGGGTCTTACCCATCCTCAAATTCATTTTACTTGCAGTACAGCTCAGACGCTCGTGGAAGTGATGAGAACCAACAGCAGAGCCTTCACCAGGCTCCGGGATGGGCTTTTACCCAGCCGTTACGTTCGGATGCACAAACTTTCCGTGCTCCTTTTCGGCGCAGCAGCCGAGGAGAATTGCCAGGGATACCTGAGGGCTCTTCTCCTGCGGTTTGTGGCTCGTTAAGAGTTGCTGGCAAAATTATTCCGCTTCCCCGCTGCCTCAGAGCCTTTGTTTTGACCCAGTTGCAAGCCCTGCTATCCCAATTATTCAGCTGGGATACTCTGCTGGGAATCCCCCTCCCTCCCGCGGAGCTGTCACTGATGGAGGGACAAAAAAATAACGGGTGTCAATAAATGAACGGTCTATTCAGTCGCTCCAAAACGAGCTTCCCCCAGCCCCCATAAAGCATTTCTGCGGCCAAACTTCCACTTGCAAAACCAGAATGCGCTCGCAGGGAAAACCGGAAAGAAATTCCAGCCCTCGGCCGGTCTGTGGTTGGTCTCTGTTTCACTCGAAGCAAAATAGGATGTCGCCAACGCACTCCCTGCTGAGAGGCGCGGACAGGCTGGGTAATTATCGCGGGGTCACAGGAGAATAAAAGGTATCATGATAATTTAAATAAATAAATCGATAGGTAGAGAAATAGATGGGAAATTAAACAAAAATAAACTAATAAGCAAGAAAAGGTATTTCTGTAAGCATTTGAACAGTAATCTTTGCATCGTGGAATATCTCAAGTTGGAAGGGGAAGCCAGATCGTCATTTGTGTGGCTGTTTTTCACTTAAGCAAACAGAAAAAGGCAGCTTTTTTTTTTGTTGTTGTTAACCCTTTTTTAAAACTGGGTTTAAAGGTTTTAAAAGGTTTTAAAACCTTTTTTTAAAAGGGTTAACAGAGAAGAAAACTGAGGCAGAAGGGAAGAGGCTGCCTCAGTGTGTCCCTTTGGGAAGGCGCGGGCGAAGCCGACTGACCCCTGTGGTTTTGCCCTGTAGGTGACGGTGGAGTTTGCGGATGACGTTCGGGTGTCCTTCATCTGCACGGAGGTGGATTGCAAAGTGGTCCACGAGTTCATCGGCGGCTACATCTTCCTGTCAACGCGAGCGAAAGATCAGAACGAGAGTTTAGACGAAGAGATGTTCTACAAACTGACCAGTGGTTGGGTGTGAGTCCCCCCCCGCTGCGCACCGAGAGGAAACCCCATGGCCATATTAATATTTAACGTTAAAAAGCTGTTCTTTGAAATATGCTGCTTAATAAAGTAAGCTTGAAATGTATCTTTTTTTTTTTTTTTTTTTTTTTTTT
>VZSF01003745.1:52535-62803 GCA_013398295.1 Chionis minor | reverse complement strand
TTTTTTTTTTTTTTTTTAAATCATGAAAATTTTTTTGCATTACCAGACCAGTTAATCTGTGTGCACTAATGAGCACTTCTGTTAATTTGCTATAACGAGACCGTCTCTGGGCCAGGTGATCCCGCCGCCGGCCTGTAGATAAGGAATCTGATGGGCAGATCAGGAGAAGATTTGACTGACTTAAACTAGCCAATTTCCTAAGAGAACTCTAAGCCATCTTGTAAAGCCAGCCAGGGCTTAACCTATATGAAGTCTATTTATCATGTTTAATGCATGAGTGTTTTTTTTTCTTTTCTTTTGTGTTTTTTATTCTGTACATTTGACCCGTTTTGAAGTCGTCCTTCCCTTCAGTAGAGTTGCCATCTCTCCTTTCACACTACACGCACCGGGACTGCCGCAGGTGCCTGACATGACTTTGAAGATAGTTGCGTGTGGCCTCGAAGATGATCTTCTGTTAGTCTGTTATAGCTCGGTTTTATTTGTTAACTTGCCTTTTGATAACCATTTATATTGTCTTTTTGGTTTTGGTTTTTTTTTTAAATTTTATTTTATTTTTACACCGTATTGTATTATGACACTTTTAGTATTCACCAGCATAGTCACTGTTCTGCCTATGATATGCAAACTTTTTTTTTTCATTACAATATGAAGTAAAGGTCTATGAAGTATAGGTTTTGTGTAACTAATGTAAAAAACACAAATTTTATAAAACTGTACAGTTTTTTAACTAGTCTCACAAGCCAGCTAGAATATTGCATAGATCTGGTGTATCAGCATTAGTTATAGTCTGCCTGCAAAGGAGTATGGGGAGTAACCAAGAAACAAAACAAAACAAAAAAACAAAAAAAACACCCCCAGTTTCAGTCCAGTAGATTTTTATCTAAGTTAAATGGGATTTCAGAGCTGCGCCACAACACCCTCAGTAACTGATACTTGGGGCCAGGACCTCCCGGATCGTTAAGCCAGCGCAGCGTTAACGCTAATGGGGGAGCGATCTCCTGCCCCACCTAATGCCGGGGAATAACCAGTGTTGCGTTCCCGTAGTCTGTGGTTTCAAGACTATGTACAAATGCATTTTATTTTAAATAAAAGTCAAATCTTTTATTTAAGATTCAGCCGCTGCTCCTGGTTTTTTGTGGTCCCACTGTGCTGCCGTTAAGCAGCTCCCGCGTGATACAACCACCCTGGTGCTCCCTCTCGCTGCCTGATCCCGAGCTTGCCAAAGCAAAATCCCACCCGGAAGCGTAGTAAAATATAGGGATGGGGCAGGAAATTCCAAGGCGGCAGCCCCGCGGATGCAGGGAAGGATGCTGCCCGGCACCCGGGGAGTCGGCAGCTCATCTGGAGGCTGCTGGTGGAGCGCTGGGGTGTGAAACAGCCTGGACACACCGGGCTCCTCAGTGCGATGGAAAATCCATCTATTTGCAGCCCGGCCTTCAAAGGCTGTATTCCAGCCTTCCCATCGGCAGCGAGATGACATTGGGATTGTCTCCGGGGAGGTCCCTCGATCCACTGCCCGCGGAGCAGGGATTTGGCGAGCGGCAGAGATGCTGTGGCTGTGCGGCACGAGGGATGCTCCCGGGGACGGGCGCCGGCGAGGGATTCACCCACCCGCTCGGCACCATCCCGCTGCCGCCGGGAGAGCTCCGTGCCCAAAAACGCCCCGAGAGAGGGGCTGGGGGTGCTGCTTGGCCGCATCTGGTCCAGCTCCCAAGTCAGCTTATCCCATCTTGACTCGGCACAGCCGCAGCGGGGCCGGAGGGAGGTGAGGAGGGACGGGAAGGGGGTTCCAGCGGCGGGCGAGGATGGCACTGCGGGATGCGGGAGGGACAGAGAGGGACGGGGACGGCAGCGCCTGCAGCACCTTCCTGGGCGTGAGCTGGGTTTGCTCCATCGCAGGCAGCGCTCGGAGGGAATCCCGCATTTCCCCATCGCCGCTGCATGTCTGTAGCCATCCGCTGTTCCTGGCACCACGTGCTCCCGGACAAGTTTCCCCCTTGCTCCGTAAAAGCGAGGGGAAGGGATGGTCCACCAGTGCCGGGCGGTTGCTCTCAGTCCTCCGTCCCGCCGCAGGTGGGAGCGCGGCCGCGGCAGAGGTGCGCTCAGGATGCCACGGGGATGCTCCCAGCCCTGCCCCCTGCCCGCGGGCTTGTTCTTTTGGGTGCTGGCAGCTCCCAGCTGCCTGGCAAGTCCACACAGCCCCGGGGAGGCAGGGAACGGGATTTTGGCTGGATGCGGGAGCGGGTGAGGCACGGCAGTAAAAGCGTGCCTGGCCTGGAATAGCAGGGAAGCTGGGCGTGTGATGGGCACGGCTGGCTGAAAAAATGTTTACCTGCTATTTCACAGCCTGAAGTTATGCGGGATGAGGAGGTGTCACCGTGGAGAGGAAAGGTGGGAGCGAAGAAGATGCCCCCCCCGGCATCCATCCATCCATCCATCCATCCATCCATCCATCCATCCGTCCCCCCGTCCATCCCCAGCCGGGCTCCACTGTGTTGAATCGGGGCCCGATTCTGCAGCTGGGGGAGGCGACAAGGCAGGAAGCACGGAGCAGAAAAGCAGAGGAGGTCGGGGAAGGGGCATGGGAAGGCAGAGGCTGCTTCTGACCGCAGCCCTTCCCCGCACGGCCCCCCCCCGGGAATGGGAGCGGGGAGAAGCTGGGTGGGAAGCGGGGAGCGGGACAGGAGCTCACAGGAAGCTGGGAAGCAGCGAGGGGGTCAGAGGGGGCTTCGAGGTGATCTGAAAGAGGCCGCCGAGTTTTCTAGGATGTCTCTCTTTTCTCCTTGGATGAAAAGATGCAACTGAAAAGGAGCTGTTGGGAGCGGAGGGGGCAGGGAGACTGAAAAAATAAAATATCTGTGGTTTACCTAAAGTCTGGAGAAACACCAGATAAAATAGAGCACAAAGCTAATCTCAAGCAGCCGGCTGGCCAGCGCGGAGGGGAACGGCCGCACACTGAGGACAGAGGCGGGGGGGAGGATGGAGCACGGGGAGCACGTTGCCAAAACGGCTGGAGGAGGGAGGCAGCGAGGGCTGGAGCCCGCGGCAGAGGAGGGATGAGCCACCGCAGGGATGGGAGCAGCGGCCGCGAGCGGAGCGAGGAGAAGGACCGTTTGCTCCTGCCGTGCTCCTCAGCCCTCGCTGGTGGGTGACGCTGCGCCAAAGGGCAATGGACACGGTGGGTCCATCGTGTTCCCAGTGACATGCCGGGAAGAGGTGTGGGAGGCCGGGTGGGCTCTGGGCATTAACACCAACAACGGAGGATGAGGAGGGTCTCGGCCAGCCAAGGCAACACAAACCACAGTTCCCACCGCACCAGCGCCGAAGGGAGACGCGGAGGTTTATTGCGCTGATGCAGTGAAATCCGGCTGCGGCTGACCCTCCCGGCTAAACAGAGAAGTAAACCAAATTAAAACCAAAACCAAAACCAAGGGAAAACCCAGCCCGTGGGTGTCCGCAGCCCCCTGGGGAGACTCCACCTCGGGGAGGGAGAGCAGTAACCGTCTGGCATCCACAAACTGGGGGCTGGGGGGGGNNNGGGGGGGGGGGGGGGCAGAAATCATCTCCAACTATTTTGATAAGCACAGGATGGGGAGGGAGGTTCAGAGCCAACCGGGCTTAAACCCCAGTTTAAGCAAAACAAGCAGAGATGCCTGAAGACGGGATTGCTCCGGCCCTGCGACAGCGGGAAGGGCGGCAGGGTGGATGCTCCTCCTCTGCCGACTCTCCTGGAGGAGCTGGAGGGGGAAAAGGAAAAAAATAAATCTCTCTCCTGAAAGGTACTGATGCAAACCGGCTGCCAGGGTGAAAAACCGCTTCACTTAATGCAGGCGGGGGATTTGCACGCCTGTCTGAGCAAAGGCTGGGCTGGGGTGGCAGCTAGGATTCATACGGCTTTTTAAATCCCGAGTAATTTAATCCCGTGCAGATGGGCAAGGTGCGTAGCGGTTCTAAAGCAGGAACAGCCGAGTTTTGTACAGGGGAGAGATCCACAGACCCATGGGGATTTTGAAAACAAAGCAAAAAAAAGAAATATTTCCAAAGAAGGCTGTGCTTATCTTCCAAAGAAGCTGAGAGCTGCACGGCCTGGGTACGGAGGCTCATCCCGCTGCTGGGAATTGATGGAAAGGGGACATTTGGGGAAGCTCTTGGGTTTTGGGGGGGGGCAATTAGACAAAACGACCCCAAACAAGGTTATTGCCTGTGATCAGGACACGCGGGAGCACGGGGCGGGTTTCCGAAGGTGCAGAGGGAAAGCTGTCTCCCGTGGGATGGCCACCCCGGGCAGCGGGGCTTTCCTGCGGCAGGCAGGGGCTGAAGAAAGCTCATCAAATTAATCCATAGTAAAACAAAGGCGGATGAGTCATTTCAGCATTTCCCTGCAGGAAGCACGCTGGGGACTTTCCAGCCTTTGGGCCAGGAAGGGGCTCCCGGGTGGCCGGAGCCAGCTCCCCGAGACCAGCTGGGTGCAAAGGCATCTCCCAAATTCCCAGCGCTCACAAGCCAGGAGGATTCGAGCGCCTTCACCTGCCTCATCCAGCCCCTCCAAGCCCTTCATTTGGTTGAGCCTCGGGGGCAGGGGGGGTCCATCTTTCACCCTGCCCTGACCCAGGGGCTGCTCGAGCGGGCGGTGAGGGGACCCGGGCGACCCCGAGGGCACTCAGGGCCACCGGGGATTTACCCGGCTTTGACCGGAGGGACGCAGGAAACCCAGACCCGGCGTCGCCACCGCCAGCCAGGATCCAGCCCAGAGACAAAACCTCAGGCAGATGTGAGCTGCCCAGAAACCCTCGCTTCCCGGGTGTATTAACCCTCGTCTCCCACACAGGAAAGGACGGCGACGAGCCAAAGCCCTCAGCGGCGGCACCAACTCGGCCGGCAGGAGCGGTTTCATCAGCCTAATTAAATTCAGACTGATCGGTGACCGCACTCGCACGGCTCAAAACCTTTCTGGAAACCTTTCAAGGCTTCTTTTTTTTTTTTTTTAATTTGTGTAAGTATCATAAAAGCACTGTATGTTTTTATTTGTGGCACCGAGGCACTAAAGAGATAAAAGATCTATAAATATCTGCTGGATGTTATAGATTTAAATAAAAAAAAAGTGCCTCCCCGCTTGCATCTTTTCCCGTAAGCGGCAGTGCAACGCGGTGCGGGCAGTCCAGCCGCACGCCTGCTCCCGTTTCGATTGGCATCCCAGCCTTCCCTTTGAAATCCCTTGCATCCCTCCAGCTGTTCGACATATTTCAGGCTTGATCCTCCCCCCCACCTCCCCGAAACCGTTCCTTTGGTTTCCCTTAAGCTCCTCCGTCTGGTTTTCATAACTGCAGAACGCCAGCGGGGACTTTTCCCAGGGTCTTATGGAATCCCGGGGGTCTGCGTCGCCCCAGGGATGCAAACCCGGACCTTCCCCATGTGGGGAGGCAAAAACCCGCCCAGGGGAACCGTGCAGATAAGCTGCGGAGGGAGAGGATGGGAAACACCAGTTTCGGAAGAATTACAAAACCCAATGTGCCAAATTCATCCCCAAAAAAGCTGGCAGGGAGCTTACATCGGCTTGATCGGCATTTTATCTGATCCGTGAAAGAGGCCGCAGCGTCTGCACTTCAGGGGGTTTCTTTTTTTAGCTTGACACAGGAGCATCAAAATATTTTCCTAGAATCCAAGTTGCCTCGGAAAGGCCAACCCCATATTTTAAAGTGACTCAAATATGCGAGAACCTGTCAGATACTGAAATCATTCAGAAAGTTTTCCCTTTGATCCCGAGTTACGACAAAGACCTGGAAACGGAGCTCCCCTGCGCTGTCGGCTCCCGGCGAAGCCACAGATCCCTGGCTGGTGGGAAGCGTCCGGCTGGAGGACTCCCACTCCCCCTCCTCTGAGAAAGCAGCAGTTTGAGCAAATAAAGCATTTGCTCTGGGTTTTTTTGGGGTTTTTTTTCTTTGGCTTTTGGTCAGCAGCTGGTCAGCCCCTAATGAGCAAACCGGGCTTTGATTTCCTGCCTGGGAAAGGGGGCGTAAAACAATTGGGAGAGGATCTGGGTTAGAAATTTGACTCACGCCTGCGATCCCGGCTGGGAACTGCTCCCCTTAGTCTCGTCCCTTGCCTGGGGGCATGTCCCAGAGGGAGAGACCGGATTGGCTCGGGGACAAGCGTAAGGGGCCACAGGGGAATTGCAGCAGTGGCTGGAGAAGGTGAAGCCCCTCGGTCACTGCACGACTCCGCACCGCCATCCAAACCCGGCTTGTGCCGGCCAGGGCTTGCAGGATGGGACAACGGCAGCTTTGTTATTCCTCTTGCGCAATTCCTTAATCCCAGGGCAGAGCCCCGCCGCCGAGCTCAGGTGTCAGCTTTGCCCCGCTGGCACACCGGTGGCAGAGGAGGTGCTGGTCCCCCGCACAATAAGCCCCTCTAAGTCACAGAATCCCCGAATCCCCGGGGTTGGACGGGACCTCTTGGAGATGATCCAGTCCAACACCCCCTGCCAGAGCAGGGGCACCCAGAGCAGGTAAAGGCATTGCCACCCGCTCGCCCAGGGCACAAAGCAGAGGGTCAAACCCAGCAACCGGCTCCCAGACACCGACGTCCGCCCCCGGCCGCCTCCCCACAGGGCTGCTCTCTCCTCGCACGCTGCTCTTAGGGCCTTTGCGCTCCCGGTGTGGAGCACCCCAAAAGCAACTCAGCGGTACAGGGCAGGGCTGACCGGCTGGGAAGCAGCTCTGTGGAAAGGGATCTGGCAGTCCTGGTGGCCAACAGGATGCCCGTGAGCCAGCAATGTGCCCTGGTGGCCAAGAAGGCCAATGGCATCCTGGGGGGCATCAAGAGAAGCGTGGCCAGGAGGTGGAGGGGGGTCATCCTGCCCCTCTGCTCTGCCCTGGGGAGGGGCAGCTGGAGTCCCGTGTCCAGTGCTGGGCTCCCCAGTTCAAGAAGGACAGGGAGCTGCTGGAGAGGGGACAGCAAAGGGCTACGAAGATGATTAGGGGGCTGGAACATCTTTCTGACGAGGAAAGGCTGAGGGAGTTGGGTTAAAACCTGGAAAAGAGCAGACCGAGGGGGATCTCATCAATGCTGATCAATAGCTACAGGGTGGGCATCAAGAGGACGGGGCCAGGCTCTTTTCAGTGGTGCCCAGTGACAGGACAAGGGACAACAGGCACAAACTGGAACACAGGAAATTCCATCTGAACATGAGGAGGAACTTCTTTCCTTTGAGGGTAGCAGAGCCCTGGCACAGGCTGCCCAGAGAGGTGGTGGAGTCTCCCACTCTGGAGACATTCCCAACCCACCTGGACGTCATCCTGGGTGACCCTGCTCTGGCAGGGGGGGGTTGGACTGGGTGATCTCCAGAGGGCCCTTCCAACCCCAGGGATTCTGTGTGATTCTGTAACCCACAGCACCTTATCCTGGCCAGGCAAGGCTGGAGTTACCAGCAAGCTCCAGCTGTGCTCCTCACATCCAGCCTGGGAGCAGGATGGCGGCGTCCCAACAGCCCAAGTGTCTTGCCTGTGTCACACAATGCTTCCGGGGGACTTTCTGGCTGTGTTTGGAGGCGGTGAAGCCTTCCCTTGTCCCTTCCCACAGTAACTGTGTGTATTGTCTCTCCCAGGTGGCAGGGACGGCCAGACCTCCCCAGGCACTTGGGAAAAATCAGGTTCCTGGTTTCCCTAATGGCTCCCAGCCGATTTAGGCAGGAGGGCAAACAAAGAGCTGCTGTTCGCTCTCGGTGACCTTGAGGAAAGAGTTTTGGGTGTTTCACTTTTGGTCTGATGAGGCAGCAAGGGTGAGGAGGGCTGTCGGGAATGTTAAACCTGGAAAGAAGCATCCCCAGAAGTCTTGGAAAGGCTCTCGGTGAAAGGCTGGGAGCTTGGGACGTGCCCAGGCTCAAGCAAAGCAGGATGAGGGGCCCATTGCAACAGGGTTTTGTATATATTGCTCCACGACTGAACACAACCCAAACGGATGTCCCTACTCAGCGCTTGGGTCCTAGCCCGCTGATGAGACCAGCCCGTCCCCTCCGCCTGGCTCCCCCCACAATGACAAACACCCCGAGATGCCCCCCCCAAAAGCAAACACACGGTAAAAACACCCTCGGCCAGCCCAGACCCCAAGGTATCCCCATCCCTGCCCGTCCTGCTGGAGGGACAGAGCTGCCCCAAGGCCACCTCCGGCCCCCATCTGCACTGTGCCCCAACCTGGGCGGCCATCCGGAGGTTCCCCATCTGATTCACATCGTCCCACAGCTGAAAATCATGTGTCAGGCACTTCAAAGGACATGGCCTTACAGCCGAGGGCTTCCCCTTGAACTCCACGGCAAGCCGCCCCGCCGCGGGGTCCGGGTGACGGCCAGGGGCGGCTGTTTTATCTCCTGAATGTTTTTCCCCTTCCCATAAACAGAAGGAGCGGATGGGAACATGTCTGAGACCGATGGGGAAATGACAGACAGACGGAGGGAGGGAGGGAGGAAGGGAGGGGGGTGTTAAATCTTCAAAAGCACTGAAGTGCTGGATGCTGGAAGAGATGCTGAGAGCAGGGAACGTGGCTGGTGGGGGAACGAGCTGAGCACCAGGGAGAGCACTAGGCGAGCACGTCCAACATTGTTCTTTTATGCAGAGCTGCAAAAAAAAAAAAAAAAAAAGAAAAAGAAAGTACTTTCGGTGACCTAGAAGATGAGCAGACCGACCCTCCCAGCCCAGCAGCAGCAGCACATGGTGGAGACACACTGCCCCCGAGGGTGGCCCTGGCCCTGGGCAGAACCCGGCCCCGACTACTCCCCCCGGCACCCCCAGCCAAACCCGGCCCCATCTCAGATGTCCACATGGCCTGGGATTAAACACATCTGGAACCGCTGCCTCCCAAATTGTCCTTCAAGCCCTCTGTGGTCAAGTTAATCCCGGCCCCTTAACGACGTTGTTAATTAATCCAGAGTACAAAAATAGCCCTGCAGGATTTCCTGCCTCCCCTCCCTCCCTTCCAACTGCACCACAAGGTAAGAGGAAAGAGGAGAAGCGCATAAAGCAGAATTAAAGGAAGATGCTCCACGGAGCCCATGCTACGTCCCCGCGTTATCGCTCTCATTTCATTCAGAGCGACCCCCGTCCTTCCCCTGCCCACGCACGCCCAACGCGCAGCTCATCCTTCCCAGCCCACGCACGCAACTCTCAGACGTAAGCCTTCCCACATACGCCCGGCTTCATTGAATTCAGGTCATTAAATTCCCGGAAGCATCCAGGCGATGAGGACGCGGGCAAGGTGGCAGGGAACTCGCCACCCACCCGGCTGCCGTGTGGGAGTGGGTCTGGACACGGAGCGGAGCCGAAATCTGATGTGTAATAACTCCACCTAGAGGGAAAAGGGTACGGCTGGGCGAGACGGGCCACGGGCGACCGCGGCGCGCGTTCCCTGTCGCCTGCCGGCTGGGACAGAGGAGGGATCGCTGCCTGGACACAGGGATGGTCCTGCTGCAGGTGGCCCAGGGACACTGGAGCAGGCATGGCTCGCTGTGGCAGTGGCACGATGCTGCCATGGGTATATCAGCCACCATCAGTGCTCAGCGAGCCCCCAGCCCGCTCGGATCCGAAAGCCCAGCTGTCCCTTTCCACCCCCAAAACCAATTGCCACCCACTGGTCGCACACACAAGATTCGTGGCCATCCCCCGGTGCGGTTCTCCAAGTCCTTCACTTAAGGCGTTTCCCTCTATTGCTGTTCCCTTGCTGACACCTGGAGTTGCATGCCTCACTGGCACTTCCGAGGGCACGGACATCTCCGAGGACAGACCACACAGCAAGCTCAAAACTGGTGGGGAAATCAGAGCAAACACACATCTTGTCATGGCTCCCCCTCCCAGTGCTCCCATACACCCAGTGCTAAAACACCCCCCAAATCTGATTTTTTTCTCCACACCCACGTGCTCTGGCTTGCCCTTGTTTCTTTTTATCAATAGTAGAGCCATCTCCAGCTTGGTCAGAGATAATAAGAGCTGGGAAGTGCCTCCTGTCTCATCCAGACCCTCTGCCCATCTCCACCCAGAACCGACTCCACCAGAGCTGGGGTTGGGTTGGCCGCAGTGTCCCCACCACGTGCAGCAGGAGCGTGTTCCTTCAGAGGGAAATTCAGGAGTGCTTTTTGTGGCTCCTGGCTGCATCTCGCTGAGCCTCAGTACGAAGGGGTCAGAGATGGAGGATGAGAATACATCGAAGGATGGATGGATGGATGGATGGATGGATGGATGGATGGATGGCTGGATGGATGGAAGGATGGAAGGATGGATGGA
>VZSF01003745.1:0-46550 GCA_013398295.1 Chionis minor | reverse complement strand
GGGTGCGGTGGTGAGGGGACGCCTCCGCCTCCCATGGGGCTGGGGGAGAGAAGAGGGCGTGAGCGGACATCCCCACCCCCCCCTCCTTCCTTCCGGGGCGGCTGAGGACGAGGGGACAGGACCCCTTCGAGGTGCTGGGGGCGAGGGGATGTGAGACCTCCCTTCAGAGGGGCTGGGGGTGAGGTGAGGGAATGAGGGGTCCCCCCCCCCCCCTTCCCGAGGGGCTGGAGGTGAGGTGGGACCCCTCCCCGCTCCTTCCCGACGGGCTGGGGGTGAGGTGGGACCCCCCCCACTCTGGCCCGCGGGGCTGGGGGTGAGGTGAGGGGCCACAGTCCCCCGAGGGGCTGGAGGTGAGGTGGGACCCCCCGCTCTGTCCGGGGGGGCTGGGGGTGAGGGGAAGGGACCCCCGTCATACCGTGCTCCCTCCCTGCCGGCTTCCCAGGACGGGCAAGAGGGTCCCATCGTGTCCCGTGGGTGCTGGCGCGCGCAGGGTGCCCCGGGGTGCCTCGGGGTAGACCTCAGGTGTGCAGCAGGGCCAGCGGCCGGGAGGGGACCCCGGCCACCCCACCGACACGGTCCCCAGCTCTTCCTCACCGAACCTGGATCCTTTAACTGGCCGATGCGCTTCTGATGGGTACGGCATATCCCCGACTCCAGAAAACGCGTGAAGCTTCAAACTTCTTCCTGCTCTAGCAGTGCCGGATATAGTCTGAAAAAGAACTCTTCGTTTGTCGCTTTATTTTACAAAAATACTAACTGCTAGAAAAGTTACAAAAATTTAATTTCCTTTACATGCTTTTTCTCCTGCTGTGTGCGCTTGGTATTCTGTAACCCGGAGCTGCAATTAATTCGATTTATTCTGTTCTGTACAGGACGCTATTTGAACGTTGTTGTGAACGCTTGTGGATTCTAGGAAGGCTTTGCGATGGGACAGGGTAACAGCAGCATTAGAATAATCCAGGTCTAGGAACTGAGATACCAAACGTGTTGCTGGAACGAGGGAGACTTCAGTTTTGCTTAGCAGTGACATAATTAATAGGCTGCTGATGGGCTTGCAGCCCTCTGCACATATCGGCGTGATCTGATCCCTACAGCTCGGGACTGGGACTCAAAGACCTGGATTTTTATTTCTGACTATCCCACCTATAGAAATGTTTTTCTTTATAATTCATTTTTCCCACTGTTTCATTTTGAAAATTCCCGTGGGATGAGAATTTTTATTGCTGTTTGATTACTATAGCATCACTTTTTTTTTTTTAACTTTTAGATACAAGATTGAGATGAGAATGGGGATATTAGGGCCAGTATACACCAGCAGGTGGCATAAATAAAGATTTTGTGGTTGTTTGGGGTTATGGTTTTTTTTTTGTTGTTGCTGAGGTTTTTTTAAAGAAGGTTTTTCAGTTGGTTTCCAGAGCCACCTGCAGTTTTGAGGCTCACATGCTGCCGTTAGGCAGAGAAGCTTCTAGCTGACACCCTCTGTCCTTTATTGGCCTGGCCAACAGCACACAACTACCACGTCTTTTATGGTGCAGCAAAGTTAACTTGATGATGTACAAAAAGCTTAGTCTCAGGAGACGTTCCCGTAATATGCTCAGTCATATACCAGAAACCTGACCAGGTATTCCACAGGTGACAAAGTAAGAATTGTTTTCCTGTATCTAGCAATGAGGAAAATGCATCCCTTTGCTTCCTCTTATCCCCAATTCTGACTAATACGCAATTCTTAAATCTCTCTTTAATCATTAACAGGTGTCTCACTGTCCCCTTGGCAGCTCTGCGGTTTAGCTGTTAATGGGCAATGAGGTGCTGCGCTTTGCAGCTGAGATGGGGCTGGGTTTTGTAAATAAACTGAGCAAACAGGACAGCCTGGGAAAGGCAGCCGGGGCTGTAAGCGTGCCTGCAGGCTGTCAGAGCATCCGTGTTCTCATACGGGTAATGTAGTGCCTCTTGGCTGAGATACTCAATCTTGTATCCACACATTTATGTGATGGACATGGTTGAGAAAAGTGCGCTATTTCCTACTGCCAGTTTGAAATGGGACGCCAGTGCGAACGATCACCTCTACACTCGGTGAACACTCTTGAGAGAGCAAGATGCTTTCCCTTTTCCAAAGTCTAGAGAGGTTAAATATCCCAGTCACTGTCCTACCTGATATTTTTTTTCCAAGAGAAAAAACCTCCCAGGTGACCATCAGTGCCACACGTGTTGACTTTAGATAACATGAGCGGTGTCGGTGTGTGCGCTCTTTGTTGTTAAACAAAGCAACCCAGCAGCCCAGTCCGGTGAAGGTGAGGATCTTCCATCGCAGATAAAGCAAACAGCAGTTCTGCTTTCATTCACCTTTCCTTACGTCCCGCAGGAACATCACACGGCGTGATAGAACCAGGGGAAATAGCATATTTAGAGATTAAAACACGAGCAAACCAAAACGTTCCTTACCTGTGTGTGTTCTCTTCCAGAACACCTGTTGCAGCCATGATGCCTGTTGCAACTGTGATGCCTGACGACACGCCGATGTTTGACCCAAATATTCTGCATGAACTTGACTGGAGCGAGAACACGGCGACGTTTTCTCCCGCTATTTCTCCTTTAGATCCAGGAGATGGCCTAGTTTTGAGACCACTTTGCACGGCGGATTTAAATCGAGGTAGAATCTTGTCTAATGATCATCACAAACAAAAGCTGGGTGCTGAGCTAGATAGTGTGTATTTCTGCATTATCTCGGATTAGGGTTGCTCGTTTTGTCTGATTTGGGTTATTTTTATCAGGAATTCCAGCAATTGGTGCTGTGTTGGGTGACCCTCAGAACTAGTTTTACTGTTTTAATAACCTCAAAAATCTTAAAATTCATGTCAAATCTTCCACGTACTCCACGGCTCCCTATTCCTCGTAGCTTTAGAGAGGGAGTACAGTTGTTCACACTGTTCCCTTTGATATTAAAGTAACGCGAAACAGCATATTTTTATTAGCGCGTGGAGACTTTCTCAGTTCTGTAACGTGGACAAAAAGGTTGTTCTGAACATACAGCTTAATACCACGTAACTACAGGCTTAACTTTTCTTTCTGGAACGTAGGCATCTTCTGCACTGGCGCTGCCGTTGGCCGCTGGTGCGTTAGCTGATCCTTCAGCATCGCTCGCAGCGGGAGTTTGATTTCGAGATGACGGACTAGTTCTGTAACACGCAGCGCACAGGCCTTGGCATATGCCAGAACTGGATGCTGCCACGGGGATGTTAACGCTCCCAACAGCCGTGTCGGGTCGTTCTGTGCTGTTCGGAGCTAATTGTGTGTCTCTGTCTCTCACTGAGGGTTTGTGGGTTTTTCCCTTCTTTTATAACAGGCTTTTTTAAGGTTCTGGGTCAGCTGACTGAAACCGGAGTTGCAAGCCCGGAGCAGTTTATCAGTGAGTATCTCATTATTTCTTGGCATTTCCGTAGAGGTTGCTGGGGACCGGAGGATACTGATGCTGACAGCGAATCTAGTTGGGTGCGAGGCTCCTGACTGCCTGATGCCAGAGGGGTTTATTAATTCCGCTCCCCTGAGGCAGCCTCTGGCGCTCGGCGTTGGATCCAGTCACAGCTATCCCCAAGGGCTTCTTGGCTGGGACGGGCCTCGATTGTCTGACTCGCTTTTGAGACTGAGCTTTCGATCCCTGGCGGGAGGGACACTGGGCCATGGCTTGTTTTGGCTGAACTGTTGCAGCATTGGTAATGAGGCAGAGCCTTGCCTTGATCGTTGCTCAACAGCGTCCTGCACTTGTTTCGCAGGTTGGGCTGAGGTGTAAAGAAAACTTAGAGGTGCTGCCACCTTCAGTGTAGATGCTGGGGAAGGAGGAAAAGGCATTTGTTTAGTTTCTGCTTTTTCCCCAGTTCTGTCTCTGGGTTAGTCTGACGCCGGGGCTGTCAAGTTCTGGGGCCTCGGGTGCGTATTCCTCGTGATCCGCATTCGGAATCCGCTGCGAGCGTTAGACTTCACAGGGGCTTCATCTGAGATTAACGGGGGCTGTTCTGCTGTCTTGTCTGCACCCACAGAAACCTTTGAGCACATGAAGAGGTCTGGAGATTACTACGTTACTGTCATAGAAGACACAAATCTTGGACAGATTGTTGCTACGGCAACGCTGGTGATAGAACACAAGTTCACTCACTCCTGTGCAAAGGTATATTCTCTCGCTGCAGCTGTAGAGTGAGGGAAAAGGTCCTGTTCCCAGATTCCGTGCGTTGCTTTTACGGTGTTACTGTGTGAAGTACCTTCTGCTGAGTCAGTGACAAAGGCATTTTAAAACATCTCCCGTCCTTGGGTGCTCAGCTGAACAGTGGAAGGAAGCTCTGGCTTTTCTTCAGGAGCAGGGACAGACATCGTCGCTCTGTTCTCCTTCCCGCGGAGGTTTTGAACTAGTCAGGCTTGGTTCTGATGGAGCAGATGGCTGAGGATCTCGCTGCTGTGGAGTCCCAGCTGGATGCACGAAAACAGGGAGCTGGAGACGTACAGATCTTTTCGCTCTGAGGGTGGGGAGCCCCTGGCTGGGGTTGCCCAGAGAAGCTGTGGCTGCCCCATCCCTGGAGGTTCAAGGCCAGGTTGGACGGGGCTTGGAGCCACCTGGTCTAGTGGGAGGTGTCCCTGCCCAGGGCAGGGGGGTGGGACTGGATGGGCTTTAAGGTCCCTTCCAGCCCAAACTATTCTGTGACCCCTTGACAGGGAAAGGCTGTGGTGGGGCTGCGGCTCCTGCCGGGTGCTGGAAGGGGCTGTATCGAACTAAGCCAGCAGAAAATCCAGGCAGGAAGCGGTAGCGTGGTGGGGAAACTAACGCAGCGGCGTTCTCTTCAACTAACGCTCGCCTCTTCTCACAGAGAGGAAGGATAGAAGACGTCGTCGTAAGTGGGGAGTGCAGAGGAAAGCAGCTTGGGAAACTGTAAGTATCTCACCACTTCTGCCGTTCAGCAGCGGGCAGGGCGGCGGGCCCTCACCCAGTCGCTTTCTGTCCCCCCTCCCAGTTTACCAGCAAATGTGGCTGGGCAGAGGCAGGAGCGCGGGATTGCAGCTCTGCGGGCAGGTCCTCCCCAGCCAGAAGGTGTCACCACCTGGCAGAGGTTCTTGTGACACTAACAGAAAATTGTCTGCAAGGTGCTGGTGCTTTGTTGGGGTTTTTTCTTCCCCTATCCAGTGTAGTGAAGGGAAAAATGCAGATGGCTGTAAAACGTCAGTATTGTAGGTCTGACAACTTTACCTAATTAACTGTTAATTGAGGCAGCGTTCAGGGCGGTTTCATTTAATTGTTGGTTTTCTGTCTCTTTCAGATTAACGTCCACTCTGACATTGCTAAGTAAGAGACTGAACTGTTACAAAATTACGCTTGAGTGTCTGCCAAAAAACGTGGATTTCTATAAGAAGTTTGGCTATTTGGTATCCGAAGAAAACTACATGTTTCAACGGTTCTTTAATTAAGAATTTCCAGTCTTTTTTTTTTTTTTGTAAAGACTGTTGGTGGAGGAGCTTGTGCTACAAACATTCTCTTCGTGGAAAATTTATATAGTTTATTGCTGCAAATATAACAATCCCTATGAATAATGAACATGAAATGTGTAAATCCTGAAAAAAAAATATTACTGACATTTTAGAAGGGTCCTTTGGGTTAGGAATTAAGCGCTTAGAACTCATTTTTACTACTGTTCAGTCTAAGTGAAGCTTTTTTGTTCTAGCTGAGTTACAAAGGACTCTTGTTAAAGGGATGGTTTTTAACCAAAGGTATATATTTTTTATCTCAAATTTTTTCTTGCATTGTATTTTTCTAAAGGTTTGCGCTTCTTTTCTCGGTAGCCCAAGTACAGCTCGGGGGGTGGCTCCGCTGTGTCTGTACTTCAGGGAAGGATGAGGTGACTCGGGTAGGGACGATGCTTCTCTCACGCAGAATTAGTGACACGGAACGGGCGTTTGTTCTGCCCTTTCTGTGGAGGCTCCCTGAAGTGCTGTTGACGTTGATGTACCTGAACTTTTCTAGGCACTATTTTAAACTGAATTTGTTACTGTTTGTGCGGGTAGAGGATAATCCTTATGGGCTATGCTAAAGCTGATGTTCCAAGTCTGGAAATGGCTGTGTACTTCTCTCTGCAGGGCTCCTGCACTTTAGCTGATAACTTTGTTTTCAGGATAATTACATGTTTTCGGACTAACCCAATGGTTTGCCATAGGGCAAAGCTAACCGGGAAACTGGAATGTCTGACTTGCAGACATGGGCTTACACCCCATCTTGAGTGGGGCTCTGCCTAGTGCTCGGTGAGAATGTGATTTGGGATTCAGCTTTGCCGAAGGCGCCTGGCCAGCTCGCTGTACTTGAACTTCTGAGGGCTGGGGGGGCTGCAGTCGTGCTGGGGGTGGCTTATGCTGAGGGCATAGGAAACCGGCAGGGAAATCCCCCGGCCCCATCCCCAGGGAGCGTCGCTGCTTAGGAGCATCCCTCTTGCTAGAAGATTGGATTTTAGCACTTTTGCCAGTGATGGCAAGCAAATAACGTACAAAGCCCTGGTTTCAACAGTAGTGTTTTGTGAAAGAGAGTGACAAATCCTCCGTCTATGAATAGGGCATTATAAATACGTGAAGGTTCGTACGGAACAGCCAGTCTTCTTTGTGAACAGTTCGGCCTTACAAAATGTTCTTTCATTGTGGTGTGGAGAGCTACTTTAAGCTGCGGTGGGGGTTCTATTTAATGTTCCTGATGGTACTCCACTCAATATAGTGTTCCCTTGGTGATGTCTGGTTTATTTATTGATTATTTTTTTTTAAAAAAAAAAAAAGAAGAAATCTTTGTTTAAGCTAAATAAATGAAGACTGACAAATGTATCTCGTCTGGTTTGTGCCATCGCCGTGTTGTGTGTAGCGGGTGGTATCCAGAGGAAGCGTGTACCTGTTGTCTTTCAGAACGCTACCGCCTGCTGCAGATGCCTTTGTTTTCCTTGTTTTCCCTAGGCTGAAAGGAACACTTTTTGAGACTCTGTATTGATTTTTAAGACAATTCTCAGTTTGTGGGATGCTGGAGCCTCTGCCTGCAGGCACAAACCTGAAGCCACATGGTCTCCTGCCACCAGGGGTTTGTGCCACCACCCCGCTGAGAAAATGTGTCTGGAGCCAGGCTGCAGGTTCTGACCCCCGAGCTGCAGTTGGGCACAGGCACCCCCTTTTCTTAGGGCTGTTCACCCCCCAGGGAGGGGGGATCGAAGGGGCTTGAGCGAGCCCCAGCTCGGAACTAATTGTATAAAATCAGCTACTGATTTATGCTGGGCCCAAATGACTGAGGTGGATTTTCTTGCCTTTCACAGTTTTAATTAATTTTGCATTTCCACTAACTTAAAGTGGATTATTTGAATTCTGTGATATCTACACCATCTAAATAGCTCCAGGCCCTCATTAGGAGTTAATGAAAAGATTAGTACAAGTGAGGAGCAGGTGATTGTGTACCCAGCTTAGGTCATTGTAAAACAAATGAATTAGGCTGGAAGTTTGGTTCTGTGGCAGCCTGGCAAGGTCTCTGCTGGGTGGAATCCAGCTCCTCCGAGTCCTTCTGAGCTTGGAGGAGCTCTTTGTTCCATACCAGAGGTGACACTCCCAGCCCTGGCAGGCTCCCACCCCTCTAGAAACAGCAGTCACAGCAGCTCCCTGGTGAGAGGAAAGGTGCTGTCACCTGCTGCGTCACACCTGGGATGGGAATTCCCCTGGCAGGAATTCCTCTGGAGGAAGTCTGGGCTCAGTGACACTGAATACACCTGCAGGCTGGTGCTGCAGAGCTGGCACTACCCAGGTAGGTGTATTTTAAATGGAAAATACCACAAATAACAGCATTTAACAGCACTGCATGGTATTAAAGTACATTATGCATCTCCTAAACTGAAGAAGCCCTGTTAATTTATCAATTGGCCCAACAGGACAGAGCAGGACCCACCTCCAGAGAATGAAGGAACTGAGGATCTTGTCAGAAGTCAACCAGCAAGATGCTGTCTAAGGTAACTACCAGCTTCGCCAGATCTTTAATTCTACCCTCCTTGGGACTTCATTTTTCAGGTGGCAGCTCTCCCCCTGGCCCCGTGAGGAGATCTCCAGCTCCTTCACTCTGCTTCCCCAAAGCTGGAAAGGGAACTTCAGCACCTTAACATACAGCTGTGGATCCCCAAAGATCTGGGTCCTGCAACTTTGTCTCCGAGCCCGGAGAAGGGAGAAAATTCAACTTCTGCTGATACTGGAAGGCCACAGTGAGGGACTCCTGCTGCCAATTACCACCTTAACCCCAGAAAGCAAACAGTAATTGAAACACCTTCCGGCAGTAAGCTCAGCGAGACAGACATCAAGAAGTTTTAAATAAAAGGCTTAATAATAGATACATGAGGAAAACTAATCTCAGAATCCCTTAGGATCTGAGCGGCTGTTATCTGCAAGGCAGCAGGCAGACAGACCAGAATGACTGTAGAAGGCATCAACGGGGAGTAATGGCATGAAAAAAAATTAAGATTGGTGGAAAATCTTTAGTCATGAAGCTTGTTAGTTTGTGAAACAGTCTCCCCAGGGAAGCACCAGGACCCTGTTGAGATAACAGAACCAGCCTACACATGAACAAGCCTCTCCGGCAGGGAAGAGTCAGATGAATCAAAAGAGTGTTCTTCCATCTGTGTTTCATCTCTGCCCCTTCCCAAAGGAGCCAAAATAGAAAGCAATTGGATGGTTCCCATCCTTGTTTCATCAGAAGCTTGTAGCTGGCAGCATTTGGTGAGCTGCGCAAGAGCCAGACGTCCTGAAACCTTGCTGCAGCCTCGTGGGGCTGAGTGGCGAAACGTCTGAGCGCTTATTTCCCAACGGCCCCACAAACATTCTTGTACAGAGAGTCAGTTAACAGCACGTCATACACCCTCCAACTGCAAAACCAGCACTGCATGCTCAGCCAGGCAGCTTCACACTGACGAGCTGTAGCGCTGACGGAGATAACAGTAACGCTTCCTTTAGTTTCCTAACTCAGACATTACACGTTTCTTCTGAGGCAGGTGGCAGAGGACAGGCAGTAGCGAAGGCAAAGCGCTGCTGAACGCTGCTTCGGCTCCACTCAAGCCGTGGCCCCTCCCCACATGCAGCACTCCCCAGACGAGGTTATTGGGCTGTGGGATCCGGTTCCAGTGGGCATAGGGTTAATTTTCCCAAGGAGCAGGCACCAGTATTCCATACCCTGTGAGCCATGCCCACTCTACAGCCTGGCTGGGGGCAGGGAGGGAGCAGGAAGTGACTGCTTGGGAGCGGGTGGGTTGGTGGGTGGTGGTACAGTAATTGTGTTTTGTACATTCTTCTGTCAGTGTTATCGCTGGTTTTTTCCTCTTTCCTTTGCTGTTCTGTTAAACTGCCTTTATCTCAACCCACGAGTTCTGCCTTTTTCTTCTGATTCTCCCCACTGCCACACAGTTCTTTGTTGCCAGCTGTGGCTAAAGCAGGACAGGCTGTAAAGCCTCCCTGCGGTGTCCTGGCTCAGCTAAAAGCCCTCTTTGCTTGCAGGGGGATTTCCTCCGAAGGCATCACCAACATCATCTGTTCTAGCAGCACGCTTTCACCCCAGACTCTGCTAACGACTTGTGAGAGCTTCACAGAGGCCAAGAGCTCAGCCCGGCTCTGGAGGGACTGCCCCTTCCCAGGAGCTGCAAGACAAGGCAGAGGGATCAGCGACTAAGCAAAGACCAGGAGTCACAGGCATGGTCAGCTCACCCCGAATACACCGCGTGAGGCAGGACTCCCACAAAGCCAACAAGCTGCTGGACAATCCTCCAGCAAAAGGCAGCGTCAGAGGAGACCCTCCCAGTGCAAAATGGCTTCGCTCTTTAGGTTCGTGCCTTCAAATCTAAAGACGTTTGCCCTCAGCAGGTCCCCCTCAGCACAGGCTGATGGAGAACACGGGGCATTCGCACACAGAGCGCGGGGAGATGGCTGGCTGCTGAGATCCCCAAGGATCTTTTGTGTGGGTTCAACTCTCCCAAGCCCACCTGTTCCCTCTTAAAATACAGTCTAGTTACAAGATCGGACTTCCCAAATACACAAGTTGTGCCAACAGCTTTGTAATTTGCTCTGAAGGAGCCATCATGTCATTCACATCTTTTCTGCGACGGGCCCATTGGCAAACGAGCAGAGATGCAGAACCAAGACTGCGCTTGCACCACCAGTGGTTATCACGGTGCTTCTGAGGAGGGAGAAGAGTTAAAGCTGCACAAACCACGCTGGCAATTCCCAGTTTGAAAACTCTAAAGCAATGATAAGGGCTCTAATGCTTTGGAAGAGCTAAGGTGAAGCCTTTAGGTCTTGATACGATTACGGTCAGTGCTTTGGGCATCAGTTTCCAAACACCAACCCGATTTTTACCTCAAATGATGCAGCTATTGTCTTACAAAGGGAACTACTCCTTCAATACCAGTTTGAAGATGTACTGTTCTAGCAGACAAATGGACCATACTGGCTTGTTCAACCTGTTAAATCAACACTTTAATGTTAGCTGAAAGAATTTGGTCTTTGTGTCTAAAACTGGTAGCTGCCATCCAGCACATGACTATTTTATGAAGTAATTTAATCAGTGCTCTGTTAAAGTTTAACTTGCATAAAACCAGTAGAGATTTTGAGAGCAGTATTTTCTCTTAAATCGGTCGCAAGTGTGTCACTCTCAAAATAAGTCACTATATAATGAGGTTTTAGAACAAGGTAAAGAGCTAAATACTGATTAGATCACTGCTGTTGCTCAATTGCCAGTAGCGCATAGTGCAGCTCATAAAGCACATTTTTGCAAGGGTGAGCGTAATATATACTGAGAACAAGGTGAGTTTTAGCAAACTTTTTCTTTACTAAAGTCTCTTGTTATAAATTACACAAATAACTTTATAAACAAATCCCCCCAGCTTGCATTTTGTTTAAAGTAATAACTTTATATCATACAAATAAAGAAATTTCAAGTATGAAAAGTGCATTATTGCAATAATACCTCTTTGCAAGTCCAAAAATCTTGGTTTAGAATAAAACTGTAAAGTGTAAAAAAGGAGTAAAACAATCAGTGCCATCTATTCATTCAAGAAGTCCAACATCTTAAAAATGATGCTTAGTGTGTTGCAGAGGCAGATTTACATCTGAAAGCAACATGTAATTGAAAAGAAGCTATGTGTGTGTTCATTTTGCATTATTAGTTCTTTTTCCCTAGTTTTCTTCACCTTTCTTGACAGGAATTCACAATACCAGCAGTGCTGTCCTCAGGTATCATCCATTCTGTGCTGCTGCCACCTGCATGGTTCCAAGTTCTTCATCCTCCTCGTGCATTCGCTTTAAACTTCCTGCAAAGGGTGAGAGGAAGGAGGGTGCGTCTGAAAAGCTCAGCTCTAACAACACATAGCTGTGAGGAGGGCTACAGGGCAGCAGTTGCTGCCTTCTTGCAGGGGCCGTACCCTCCAAAGGCGTTCAGCTCTTGGACAGCCGGTTGCTGACAGCCCTCTTCTTCCCTCACACTTCTCCATACGGAAGAGAACTTTCCTGGAGCCCCCCATTTTCTGCACTCCCTTTACATCTTCCCCCAAACTCTGTTTTCACTGACCGTTAGCAGGGGTTGCTACTGGCGCACCTCTCGATGATTAAGGTAACATTTTTTACAAGCCCTAATCCCATCATCTGTTTAAGGGTACAGCAAAACCTTTTTTTTTTCCTTTTTTTCCTCTTTTTTCCAGAGCAACTGCCTCAATTTTAAGGGCAGCGACTGTGTCACAAACACTGGCTGCCTTCTGCCTGTCACTCTTGATTCCTCTAGGGAACTCGGGGGTTTTTGAAAGACAGGGAGAAGCAGGGCCCTTCTCTAGTGTGCCATGGAAGCGCAGAGAGCAACACAGGGAAGTTCAACCATAAGAAAATAGAATATTTAAGCACACACTAAAGTTTGAACACGGCTTGTGCACCAACTGCCGCCATCTTCTTCCCGAAAGTTCGAGGCTCACTGCCACTGGGGGTACAAAAGGCACCTCGCAACAGCAGGTGAGACCAGCAGCATCGCCCACAAGAAGAGGCTTCTGACCTGTAGTACCAGGCGGGACCGAGAGGGATCTCTCCAGCTGCAGCGGTGACATCATCTGGATGGTTAGTTTTGCTAGATAGATGGCTTCATATTCCTGAAAAAGTTTAATAATACATATTGCTATTAATCCTTTGTAAAGATGAGAAGGACCAATTCAGAGAGTTCCCTAGAACAGACTAGAGTGCATCTCATAATAAGGCAGAGATTTTAGAGGAGAGTTCTTTGTTGCTTTGACTTGAATGACAAAAACTGTCAGGAACAGAGAGCAAAAGAAAACTCAAAGGATGATAAGAAATGGCTTTAAGGAGGAAAGTAAGCTTCTTTAAAAAAATTCTGATAGAACGTTCAGAGAACTCATTGTTTTTCCCCAGTGGGCGACTCGGGCAGTAGAACCAAACCAAACTCAGAATACAGCAGCTGCAGAGATTTGTTACAAGGACAAACCATATGCAGCCTTGAAGTTGTGTTTAGTGACCTGTCACACAACAGCTCCTTACGGGAGTTACTTTAAAAAAAAAACCCAGCCAAACAAACTCAGGAGATATTCCATCATCTTGCTGCCAGCCCCCTAAGTAATAGCAGAGACACCGCAAATCCCTTTCAACGTGCTGTCCTGATGTTTGCCCATCATTCACCCAACAGACTCCCGGAACACAATAAAGCAGGATAAATTGCTGTTTCACACTTGTGAATTTCATCACCTATGAATGCAAGTGGCAAGAAGCATCACTGACGTGGGCCACAGTACTCACCTTGCGGTTTCCTTAGCCACCAATTAAGCTGTTTCAGAGCCTCTTAATCACTGTACAAAACAAGATTTTTATTTCTCCTCCATTACTGGATTTGCTTTGTCTAAAGCTACAGTCTAATGGACTAGGGTACCCACTCATCTTCCTCCCAAGCTCTACTACGGCTTCTGACATTTACTCGAAGCATACTAAGACTGTAAATGTTAAACCTAAGTAGAAACAGCTGTTTTGCAGGAAGATGATTCATCAAATGGCTTTTGAGTTACGACCAGAAAAAAGAAAAAAAAAAAAAGAGTCACCTGAAGTTGATGGACAAATCCAGCATTAGGATTAATACAGAATCTTCTTTCTTGAACGTAAGTAAATGCGTCCCTTGAAAAGCGAAGGAGAGAGAAAATACTTCAGCGGAAAACAGACGATGACAAAAGTCTCTGTGGTTTCAGGAGTCTTCCTTCCAATTTTCAGTTCTTTGGAAATACGCAACCTCTAAACGCTCCTCAGAGCTGGTTTGTATAACTGAAATTGGGCAAAATAGGATGCCGTAGCTGTAAAATTCTATTTGCCCACCCCCACCTTCAGTCTTCAGCTCAGAACAGCCTCTTGGGGCCTCTCCTTCAGTTTTACAGCGTGGAGGTGTCAATCTACTACCGCAGGCAGCTATCCCGTTCCCAGCAGGAACCTACTTCTTAAATTCAGGATGCAAACCAACCTGCAGTGAAACGGAACAGTCTGCCCCATGCAAAGTCTTCACTCGGTCTCAGTAGGTACCAACTGGCTTCTGCATCAATACGTGACTGTTTACACTCCCTCCAAAATTATTACTCACTCACACCACTTGAATTAAAAAAAAACCCTAACACCTACAGACGTATCAGACTTCTTATCTGTATTAAAGTACTCTCTTTTGCCTTCTCAGGCAAATGGTTAACCACATGACCACACTCTGTTCTTACCTGTATTTCACGCCAAATGTTTCCATTATGTATGCAATAACTAAGGCAGCACTGAAAAGAAACAAAAAAAATTAGTAAAATATATTTTCACGGCCTAAAAAACCCCATTAATAAGCAGGATGGATAACTTCCTACCTTCTAGAAATCCCTGCATTTCCATGGACAAGAACTTTTCCTGAGAAGGAGGAAAAAAAAACCAAAACAAAATTAACCATACTTGTATAAACTGAAGAAAATTCTTT
Source organism: Chionis minor (assembly GCA_013398295.1). NCBI lineage: Eukaryota > Metazoa > Chordata > Aves > Charadriiformes > Chionidae > Chionis > Chionis minor. The sequence goes on along the minus strand of VZSF01003745.1, from coordinate 32,545 downwards.
AAAATGTAAACTACATTCCTTGTTATAGAGAACTACACTGTAGCAAGGTACATCCTAAGAATAATAGGTGTGTCTTTTTTCACTCTAGATTACTAACTGCACTGCCCATTACTGCCCTGGGATACAGAAGAATGGGTTCCCGTTCCTCCGAGGATTTTGAGTAACAGAATCGACATTCCAGGACCACAATGCAGATTTAAGGCCTCTGTATTAGAGAGGGGACAAAAAAAACCTCATGCACAGGACGCAGTTGTGTTTAAAGTGGAAAAAAACCCAAAAAACCCAAACAGATCTACAAAAAGGTTAGTTTTCCAATCGGAGGCAAAAGGATAGAAGGACACTTTGCTCTGAACTTGTATAATATAGTTCAAATCAAGAACAATAAAACCACAAATTTAAGAAAACCTCATACTTAAGAGCCTCTAATAATTACCACTAGGTTCGTTTTACAGCTTTAACAACAAGGTATTGGTAAATAAGGAAAAAAGTTAATATGATTTTTACCTCCACTTTGTAAACTTCCATCAATAAATTCTTTAGTCTAAAAAGAAAAAAAAAGTACAAGACTCAAATTTTCAGATTATTTTGGATGTTACTGTTACTTGCATTTAAATTTTGTAGCATTTTTGTATCAGTTTTTATGATACACTCTGTTTATACAGACTTAGACATCACTTCAACCGGACATCTATATTTCTTTTGTATTTTTAACTACCCATAAAGTTGTCAGTGAAAAACTAGCATGAAGTTAGAAACATAAATGCATTAAAAAACCAGCACGTGGGCCTTTTACAACCATCACATTGCATGTTTTACCACTATAATGAAAAGTAACTTCCAAACATCTTTGCTTAACGCTTGCAGGGGGGTGGGGTGTATGGAAACAAACCCACAAACACAAACCCACACGCATCAACAGCAATTAAAAAAAAAAATTAAAAATGGACCACTCTGACATCTGTGTCTTCCTAGAAGTTCTTGAACAATATTTCAGCTATAAAAGTAGGTCTAATCAATCTATGAGGTGAGATGTCACGTAACGAGGTCTGTGGAATACAGCCAGCTTGAAACAGCTAATCAGATGAAAAACAAAAGCTAAATAATTTATTGCAGGGAAAACTCAAACTAGACTCTTAAAGATATGCCAACACAGAGCTACTAAGATGTCAGTAACTGTGAGATTTGCAAAGGATGTTGTTTGATCAAATAGGATTATATTTTAGAAAAGCTGCAAGCCATCAACTCATTTGTTGCCTTATTCTGCAAAAAGATGACCACATCTACCACGTACAGGGACCTTTTTGATGGGGTGGGTTTTTTTGGGGTGGAGGAAGGAAGAAAATGCTTTTGCTCTGTTGCAAACTAACAGAAAATAAAGATAAAAACCCACAGCTCAAAACTCGGGATTTATTCGATTTCCACATCTCAGTATGTAATGGACACTGTTTAACTTAGAGTTACTGTTTAATTCCTCTACAGTAAACATGTTTCAAGATGCTGAAAAACTTAGTTACACCAACTACTTACTATTTTCTGTTGAATTTGTTTTAGTTTTTGCTACAAGAGATCAAAAAAGACATTTCCTACAAACCAAGTACTCCAGCAGTCTTCCACGACCTGATTTCTTGGTTTTGAGACTTTTTTTTTTTTTTTTGAGATGATAATACAATATGGCTCTTCCAATTCTGCCTCAGTTTCTATACTTGCAAAAAGGAGTTAATTACACTTGCTAAATTGGCAATAATAAGGTCACTTAAGAGTTTGCAGCCCATGTCTCAGGCTGGGCATCCCAAATGTGAAACTGGTATCTGTTAGTTCAGAAAACTCTTACTGGGCAACTCCATTTCCAATCCATTCACACTGACACACATATACTTACCATAGGGAAAAATCGTATTATATTCTCAACTGGATTATCTGCGATATCCAAGACTAAATACCTACAATGAAAACAGTTGCCATGAGGACACAACAGCGCTGTGTTGCTGCCACCAGTACACGTACAGCTGATTCAACCCTGCTACAATACTCAAACCCACGGAAGGACACCAGCACCACCCTCCTGGCTTCACTTCCCGGTCTGAGCTCCAGAATTTCAACAGTCAAGCAACCTCTGGAGCTGTCCTTAGGAGGAAGGAAGCGAGGAATCTTCTCCAACATCCCCTGACAAAATCACCTCTCAGGGTGGAAGAGATTCACAAGTGCTGTGCTACAAGTGACTCCATTTTGTTTGAAAGCAGCATACTATGTACTGGCACGCTCCCCACCAGTTTGTAAACACGGGCCAGTGTTCTTTCCTGGGGCTCTACACAACTTTTTCAGAGGTACACATATTCTGATTAAGTTAATGGTTCATTAGCAGGACAAACTGCACTCAAAACTAACAACTTAAAAAAATTGAAGACAGTTACTGCAAACTAATGGATACTTCTCAGCTGCAGACTTGTCTATGCCTAGAGTTTAGCGGGTTTGAATAAACTTCCTACACCTTAGCACATTTTTCAAATATTCTTTACAATGTGAAAATATTTGGAAAGAACACTAAATAAAAAAAAACCCTCATTAATATGGAATAAGGCGTTCAAAAGTAAGACTATTCATTGTTTACAGGCATGTTACGATCATTTCTCACCTAAATAACTGTTGGAAGTTTGGTTTAATAAAATTTGCTTCAATGTTTTGCCGTATGCATATCACATGGGTTATTCCATGTTTCTGAAGTATAGGTAGCTGTGGAAAAAGAAAACAACAGATTCATTGTTTTTTAAATTACTGAATCCATCTATTGCACAGTAATAAAAAGAAAAACTATACTTAAATATACAATAGGGCTATATCATGCTCCCCAAAGATAAACGGAACGAGTTTTCTAATATTCAAAGCATAGCGTGAAAACTTTTGTCTTTCAAAAAGACAAAACCATAACCATTAGGAGCTGCACGAAAAAGCATTCCTAACGATGATAAAAAGAAGAGGCAGTAACAGAAGGCATTCAACGAACTTGCTTGTCTTGCCCACCTTTCACTTGGCCTGAAATTGCAAGTCCCTACACGATGTAGTAATTTTCAGCTAGCATTGGGTTCTTGCTCGAATCAGACCATGGATAATTGATAATTTAAACTACGAGGTAAGCTGGCAGATACAAGCTTTGCTTCGCAGCGCTTGACTTCCTTGTAGATGCAGTTTGCCTTATGTTACTGCATATGTGCGAGTTCCCAGTTCTGATCCGTGTCGCAGCACTTTAACAAAGGAAACAGGTTGCCTGATCGGTAACGGGCAAGTCTCAAATGTTTTAACTTTTTCTACAAAACAGGTACATTCAAGCTTAACTATAAGACTCCGTTTTTAATACAAAAAGCTCACACATGAGTGCTCATTGCAATTAGCATGCGAATCACTTCAACTTGCTCTCTTCTCTGGTCTGTAAGGAGCAGGTAAAGCTGACCAGCTGCACTGAGAGGACGCACACGTGTGTGTACAAATGCTTGCAGAACTTCAAGCCACATGAAAAAAAATAAAAATTAATCAGCGCTCTTCTTTTTCATTTTTCTGCTGAAGTAACCCTCTAGCTCACAAGATTGTTAAGGAAAATGCAGACACTGGCCCCAGTCAGATAATCCTGCAGGCTAAAGAGACCATCCCACAAATGCACCAGTTATTACTTCTATTCTGGCATCTTTCACATTCCAGTCCAGGGTTGCAGCCAACATTACACCTATGTAGATAACACTCGAACACAGTAACAAATCACCACAGCAAAGTTTCCTTATGAGACACTATGCTGAAAATCATACCTTGCTTTTCATAGCTGAAGAATATGGGCCTAAAAATAACCCAGGTAAAATTTCCTAGGGAACAGAAAAACAGACATTTAATACCAACTCAAAATTATCTGAAATAATACATTGCACTCAACTCAAACTACAGCCATGGAAACAATTAATTTATGTTTAGTGAGAAATGCGTTATCAAGTGTCATTTATAACAGGACAAGGGGAAAAAAAAAGAATCGGTTTGGCAAAATAAAAGAAACATGATCTTTGTGCAGGAGATCTTGTTTTGGAACAGGGATCAAGTCCTTTATTTGGACTAAGTTCCAGTTTGATTACTACATCTTACGCAGCCCCAGATCAAATGAAAGGAACTCTTGTTATAAGAAAGGAACTTTGTATATATCTTGTCTTGCAATTAATTCCAAACTGCTCTCATGGAAAAAGCTACACGTATGGTAAGTCTTCTAGCTTTGCCCTAGTAGTAGGAAAATACCAGTTTTTAACCATTTATCTCCCCCCACCAATAAAGACATGTAGGTCTGTAGATCTTATCTTGTGCAAAGATTTGGCTGACACCATGGTAGGAAAATTTTAATTGTCCATCCTGCTTGAGAACACTTGCTTCCAATCAAATCTAAGTTAAAAAGCAAAGCTCCAATACATTTTTAGCAATCATCTCCCCAAAACAGTCACAAAGACAAAAATGTAGTATTTTGGGCGTTCTGAAGAAAAGGACAAAATGACTTTTTTTTCTTTTAGCACATGCAGAACAGAGATCCAAGCACACCTGCACGCTAGGCTGGCAATCCTCACATCTCTCTCCCATGGTGCTGCCTGACACTTCATCCCTAACAACCGATTTCAATACCAGCTCCTTTGTAGGGCACTTTCTTACTGAACACGCCACAGGTTTTGCCTCAAACGGTAAATGAAAGCACGTCATACCTGCATCTCTCTCCTCATGGGATAGGTCCAATCCTTAAAAATAAAATAAAAAAAATAATTACATATACACACAAAGGGAAAGACATATTCAGGCAGAGATCTATATGTGCATGTTATATAAAAGAATCAAAATCTATTTTCTGCAGATTGTATAAGCTACCTGCTATGCAACAGGCACATTGCTTACACTTACTGCTCGCTCTCCACATGGATACCAGTAACACTCAAGTGCAAGGAATACTACTTTGAAAGCTAATATGATGAAACCTCAAGTACTCTACATCATCGGCGATGAAGCCTGTGCAGAATAGCCAGTGTGTTGAACATCCACACCACAGCTTTCTGCTTAGAAACTTTCCTCTAGAGCAGGGAGAAAAGCAAAAAAGGAAAAAAGCTTTAGAACATCCCGTACCAGCCACAGAAGCAGAGGAATTCCTTTGACTGTTACCTTCCTACAGCCACTGAAAAAAACGCAGTTAGAAGCTAACAAGTATAGCAGGTAACTCCCTTAAAATCCACACTGCCCCACCTAATCTATTCAAGCTAACTTTATTTTGAATATTCAGGATTTAGCTTTAACAACTCTAGCAACTTCTGTTCTCCATGAACGCAGCAAACCAGTAAAGCAAATCTCCCCTTTTCTCCATCCTAGACAGTTACACTGGGAAGGATCCTTGCACAGCAAACACGTACACTTGTGTTCAGCCACAAGGACACGATCAATACTCCAGGTCAGTTAATGCAGAGCCAGCCCATCGCACCCCTCCACAGAACCTCACACCCCCAGGTCTGTGAGGGTTCACCACTCAGGAACCACCCCTTTCCAGCTGACTATTTACTATCATCCAACTCAATCTATCAGAACCGTCTAGAGCAAATACCAGGATCAACGTTTTTATCCTTTGCTCTGTTTTACAGAGCTGCCAAAGCTGCACAGAAAAAAATACTCAGGCAGCCTCTATTCCTGTCTCTCCCTCTTTACAACTCCCACTGTCCTCTATTAACAGGCTCTTACTCATTCTTTGACCCTCACACACGAAGGAGTTGTATCTGAGATCACAGTTACCAGCTGGAGAAAAAAAAAAAAGAAATAGTCAAACATATCAAATCAAATAGACTGCATACATTTATTTACATAACTTTGCTGGTTAATCCACACATATACTGGCAGCTAAGAAAAACACTTTGCCATATGTCGTTCTTGTTGATGTTCCAATCTCCTCAAAACTATGAGAAAGTTAAATTCTAAGTATCCCACCTCTGAAGTGAGGTCAAGATCGCACGAAGAAAGATCCACGACCTTAAACTGCATTAAACCTTCACACCTGCAGTTGTATCAGGAGCATCAATTTCACATTCTCCCTCTTTTTACTAAGACACACAAGAAAAATCCGGTGCTTCCTGCAGACACAGTGAGGTTTTGCCAGCTCTTGGTAGTGGCATTAAAAAGGATTTTACTATCAGTAAAGTTCTTGGGGAAGCCACTTGAATTGAATCTGGGATGGCACTTCGAGAAAGCAAACAAACATGAAGCCACTCAAAACAATTCTTTGACTACTACCTAAAATGGTAATACAAACAGAGAAACAAAATGCACTGAAATGGTCTTTCCTAAAGACACAGAGAGGTAGTAAAGTTAATTCTGCGTGTTCCAGCTGTAATAATAAAAGCTCCTGGTAGTAGAAAGTAGAAATCCTGTGACAAAAGGATGATATTTATGGAACTGTATCCTTTGAAGTTTGACCTAAGAGTGTTTTAGTGTAATTCTGTTGTCTCACTGCATAAGCGAAAGCATAATTCACTCAAAAAGCAAGAAAAACCCAGTTTTGTCCAAGTATAAAAACAATATTATGAGTAATAAACTCTGAGAAGCTTAAGCTATACTCCTGGAGTATACAAGCGCTTAAGTGGGTTTCTCATTCCATTTATATACTTGTGGAATTTAAGAGTCAATCTGGAGCGTAATGAAAACACAAATTCATCAGTACTTTGGTCAAGGGGCCTTAACAATACATGATGTATATTCCTTTCAAACGCATTAGAAGCGGGAAATTGTGTTAGTCCCAACAGCTATAAGCTGCGCAAAATAAGTAGGCAAGAATTTAGCAATATACAGTCCAAAGGAAACCAAAAACCCAAAAGACAACGGATGTCACAGATATCCTGAACAAGAAAAAAAGTCAGTATTGGCTCCAGAAAATAGTCTTCAATATTTTTCAAGAAGCCCAAATGGTAGTTTCCAATGAACTTTAGTCCGCAAAATAAATATCTGAAAGATGATGTATAAAGAAAACATTTAACCTGAGACAAGTACGCAAACTATTGAAAGACTGATTCTGGCAATTTCCTGACAGCCCTTCATGGCTCTTAAAACTAAAACCGTCAGATTATTCAAATGTTGTGCAAAATTATTTTTTTTAAAAAAAAATCCAACTATTAATGTAGACTGAACCCAAGCAGAGGTTTTATTTTTAAGGAATTCATTCATTAACCATGTTTTCCACAGTGTTTGAAGCACCCAGAAGACAAATAATAACTGAAAGTTTCTCTTTCTATCAGACCAAACACAAGAATGTTGCTAAGAAAAGGACTGATGATGCTAGAGTTGGACAGAGTAACAGCACTCCTTGCTGCTAAGCACTCAGAAGGTTCTACAGAATAAGCGACGACTCACTGGAAGAAGTGATCTTCAATACTCACAAGACAAAGGTAAAGAGAAGGAATGCAACACACACCACAATCCCAAAATTTTAAAGGGAATCCATTCACCTCCGGCAGATCTTCCCAAATTCAACTGTGTTTCACTGTTGGACAAGTTTAAAAGATAACATCCTCGGCAAAACAGCTGAGGTAACAGCACATATCTGCTGTATTTTGTATTTGCACAAATGAAATGTCAGGGACTATCCAAGCACTTCAACGACTGTTCCAGAATGAAGCAACTAGGAAGAGAAAAGGGAATAAAGCACATTTCAAAGCCCTCCCTCCAGCATCTACAGCCAATCTCTACCCGAAATAAATTGAAGATACAACTGAATAGGTGAGACTTGTCTATGGTTACAAAGAGTTTCTTGGTAACCAATATCCAAATTACATCAAGAGTTACTCTGCCAACAATTATGGTTATTTTGTTAATATTTCTTCTAAAGAAGAACAGTTTAATGGCCTGACGCCTTCCATTGACCTGTGCAAATCCATGGCCATGTGGACTTTTTCCCAAAAGAGTGACTCTGGCTAGGACTTAATACACAACTTATATTATGATTTTTTAAATTAGCTTAACAGCCCTGACACTGGACTTGTCTATGCTCAAGACCTGCACAAAAGACTGTGTGTTTTAAATCCAGCACCACAAGGTACCTTATGCAATCTGCGTATGCCTCACCAGAAGGAATGTAGCGAAACGGATACGTGCGGCATTGCTAAACTGGTCCCTAACCGACAGACCGACAGCGTAAGTCTGAAGACCCACCTAGTTTTCACATACAAAAGGTGTATCCTAGTCCGTCTTTGCCAAAGCTGGGCTTTGGTTGCAAGGCAATCCACAGTACTGCGCTTTCATTATTATGTTAAACTCCTGCTGCCGTGTAATTAGCAGAGCCTGCAAACCACAGCTGGCCTAGATGAAGGACGACGCTCTCAAAGGTGCTGAAAAAAACCACCGGTAAAATAAATCAAATAAATAGTTCAAAGAAGGAGAACCCAACACCAAGAAGTATCTTTCCTAGGCTTTTAGCTGCTGCCCCTTTGCTCCTCAGCATCACTGGGCATCAGCCACCATCTGCAATGACTTCCTGCTTCCAAGGCTAACTCGGGTCCTTTTGAAAAGCTGTGCACAACTCCCAGTAAAACCCTCCTGACCACTCCAGATTTCTGCCCCTTTCCCAACACCCAGGCAGCCCTTTTGTTGTCGATTAATAGCATCACTCACCCCCCTGTACAGATTTCTCTTCCCATCATAATTCATCACAGCAAGACTTCTGCATGATCGATCCCTCCCTGTGTACCTCAAAAATTTAGGGCTGTCAGAATCCTCCTGCCTGAATTTGTTTCCCTGTCTAGTGGAATATTCATATAAGCTTTAACACTCGAAGTCTCTCCTCCAACCCTGGTACAACATTCTTCCACAAGTTGTGAAATCAAAGCTGAAGACAACTGTTAACGGCAGTGACAGCCGCACGTTCTGCTGACCTGCTTCAGTTCCTTCGTCTGCTCGGGCCGGCTGATCTCTTGGCTGTAACTTTGTACCACGCTGTATAGGAAATTAAAGTTACAGCTAAACAGCGTTATAACAGAACAGTCAGAGGGCATGATTATATTAACTGCCAACACTACTATCACCCCCGCCTTAGCAGGCTACAGCTTGGATTGAGGATGGGTCCCGATCCTAAAGGAGTAACAGAGCATACTCATTTTCCATCTTGTAGTAAGAAAACAGACAAATTAAACGAAGTACTGTAAACTGATTCAAGAAAAATATTCGCGTATTATTGAAACCTGTCATGTCTATCACTGTGAAGCATGCTGCTTTAAGGGACTCAAAATTAGCTACAAAGACTGAAATGAAAGGCTGTGTCTTCGGTTTCAGTAGTGCTTTGCGTTCTTGGACACAGTTATTCCAGGCAGAAGATTTTTTTTAGTACGTGTGTGCATATATACGTCAGGTAGAAGTCCTAGTGCAAGTATATAAAAATATAAAATACGAAACCCACTCTTTTTGTTCACTCAAGATGTGGGCACGCCACTAACAAGAAGAGAGCTAAGGGAGGCTTTTGACAGTACCGCTAACGCACAGCGGCGGCCGGTTAAAGGGTGAGGTTACAGTCCCAGCCCTGCACCGTTCTCGAATCCTACGCTCACCACGCTCAGGAAACTACAATGGCCCCAAACTAACAGCTTTTTTAGCAAAGCTGGTTGTCTACTAAGTAAGCTCCCTGCTCCAGGTCACCACAGGTCAGATAAGCACTGGGACAAAACCAGTGACAACGCTGGACGGTTGGCAGGACGGGTAAAGGCACTTTTCAGCAAAGCCAGCTATTAGATGGGCTTTGCTGTAATGGCAAGTCCCCCCCGGGTCACAGATCCCGCTTCGGTCAGTCAGCAGCAGTAAACACGAGCTGGGAAGCAGTGTTTAACAGTGGTTCCTGTGTACTTGTAAAGCGTGCTCGGACAGTGGGAAGCTCTCATCATACAGGCATTTTTGAAAATACAAGGGAATACAAAAGCAGGAAGGTGGAGAGAAAACACAATAGGAGGTGGGAATGAGAGAGCACACAGGAAGAAGAGTACAACAGGAAAATAAAGGTTATTTTGGCAAAGACAAATGCAAGCCACGGAAAAGGACAGAAGGTAGACTAAGGCAACTGAATGGAAAGTAGAAACATAATATAGATAAGAAACAAATGTTTCTTATTTGTCCCATTTTGTAATATTGCCAAAAGATAGCTCTACTAGCTTGTTAAATACCAATTAGCACACAAGGTCATCAACAGGGGCTTTCATTAAAGCACGATAAAGGAGTAAAGGCAGACTTCTTCAGCTTATATGAAGCACGTAGCCAAATGGCAGGACTGCCACAATTTCCTGTATTATTGTCTTTTTAAACAGAATTGCACAGAAGCTGAGACTCATCTGAACTTTTCTAGTAGTATTTCTCCTGCATTCACCCTACGGCAATGCTACCCGCTGCAAAAATAGCTCTTGATGATTCACTTTTTATGAAGAATCTGTAGAACGAGCACTAATGAACAAGTTTTACCAGTAACAGAAAAACTGTACTGAGATTACTATTAGAATTGTTTATAATGGTGCAAGTACATCCTTTTTCACGCTTATTTTTTATTCTAACTACAGCCTAGCGAGTTGGGCTATACTGAGACATCCAAGGACCGGACAGGTCTCATTACAATCCTCATTTAGATGAAAAAAACCAAAACCATGCTTTAAGTTCCCTGCTCTGTAAACTCCTCCAGTTGTGAGCCACCTGCACATCCCTGTGGATGCCTGTACTCCTCAACAGGCTTCCCACAGATGCAAGGCATAAGTTACCTGACAAGACTGCTCAGCTTCAGCTGCCACAATGCACTTTTGATAAATGCAAAGCAGTCTGATAGTATCCCACAGAGTCAGGATCAAAATCCGTCACCTGATTTACATTTCCCAGCATGACATAGCATTTGTTTTGAATTTTTTCCCTCTATTATGTAGGCAGGTAAAATAAATATTATAATAGAGGCTTCCAACTTTTTTTAGAAGAGTCTGCAGAGAAGGGGAATCACTATGTTTAAGGGGGCTAGTTGTGTTTCCTATCAGAAGTAAGAGTAAAAAGTTTAAGAAATTTGTTCCACCTTTAGATGGACTGCACCACTGCATAGTTTAAAAAAGCAGTCAAAAATACACTAGCATTTCAGCCTAAATATAGCTGTCAAGAAATGTAAATTTCTTCAAAAAAAATGTGCTCGAGAGCTCAGTTTTTACATGCATAATAAAAAGGCAAATATGACTGCTTAGTTAATAAGCTGATAATTCTATTAGAAAAACCATGGAGAGTCCTAAAAAACCTAATCTAAATACATCATGAATATCATTTTACTCTGCCTGCTCACAAGCCAATATGCTAACATTTTAACAAAGAATTGAACTGGTAAGTACTGTTATATTCACATTACATACATCCTACCACTTTTGTTTGTTTGTTTAAAATTTCAGGGGAAAATAATTTGCATTAAATTCCTTGAATTATTTACCACCTTTCCAAAAATGCCAAGATGTCTCAGTGCTAATATGTCAGTATGCACTAACTGTTAGTAGCCCGACCCTCTTTGAATGGGTCTTTAGCCATACATGCTTATACTGGAGAAAAAAAAAACAACACGCACTTCTCAAATTTAAGAAAGTTTGAGACTTCATCTTGGAAAGCATGCCAATTTTAGAAAAAAATCTAAATCTAAGCTTAGAAATGGTTTCCACGCCACGTACAATCACCATTACTCATAAGACTTTGACATATTCACTATCACCGATCTGTAAAAGAACACGTACAGTTTACAGATGTTCACGGCATCTACCAGAAAAAGCTTTGTAAGAACAATGAGTTACATACCGAACATCCAAAAATGAAAAGTAGAAAACACTCCGATGACACAAAGACCTGTAAAAAAGGAGTCCGGCTTTTAACTGCCATAGACTCACCAGTGGAAGATGAAAGCTGGCTTACCCTAGCCTTCATCAGCTCACCTTGCAGAACTGGACAATTCAGCCAGACTGCAGCCAGCAGCCGAGGGGGGACCTGAGGGAGCAGCACAAGCCAGCACTGACACACGCTTGTACCAAAGTGCGGCGACGCTGGCGAACACCTGCCTGTGCCCGACCTGTAACAGACACAGTTTCACCACCTGAAGGAACTCTAAGTACACACAAATGGCGGGGGGGGGGAAGTGACACATGTCACCAAGAGTCCTCAGAAGAACAAACTTCTGGTCCGTCAATTGCTGAGATGGTATCAGACTAGGAAGGCAACGGCATAACCCTCTCCAGCTGGTAAATATCACCGGCGTTTCTTAACATGGCATTTCGCAAGCTCCACAAAGTACCAATAGCCAAGTAGTTTAAAAATCCAGCAATGCGTAACACCGCGTATGGATTAGGGACATCGCAAACAATCCACAGGCCAGAAAACTGACCTATTTATCTCGAGTACATTTCCGCGGTCTGCCAAGTCCGTCCGACAGCAGGCTGCTGCCACCCCCTCGCCAGACAGCTTTGCCCGCTCCCTGACTTCTCCTTGTGCCAGCGCTGGGGAGTGTGAAGCTGTGCAGTCAACCAGATCGGCTCACTGACTTGGCTTTTTTTTTTTTTTAATTCTTATTTAAGCTGTCACATGGTTACTAGTGTCAGCAGGGAGAAGGGAGCTGGGGAAGGGTGTGAGGGGGTAGCAGTTAGATTGCCTTAAAATGACCACAAAGTTGCACTTGCTCTGGAGCAGCCTACCTAAGGAAGTAAACCAGGAATTCCCCAAGATTTCTCGCCTCCACTTGCCCCCAATATCTTGAAATCAAATGTACCAAGACAGCATTAAACCATACAAGACCAGCTTCCTGAAATAATATCAGCGAGTACTCCTCATTAAAGAGCCTCTTCACCGCAACACACAAGAAACGATCTTCAGCTTTCTATGAATAACTACATTTTGCGGGCAGAATGCTTTTAAGTTTAATTAGTTTGCTTTTCCAAAGCATCTTCTTAAGGATTGGGCTGAAGGCCCAAGGCTGAAGTTTCTTACCCTTTGCTTGACAAATTAGCTCCAGAAGAACTTTGAGATTCGCACGCTGGATTTAACTTCTCGGTTTCCCCCAAATATTCCAAGTATAGCGTATTCAGACCAAGTCAGACACAAACGTAAGGTGTTGGAAAAAAGTTAACTTGCAGTTTTTAAAAATTGTGCTTGAAATTCTCCACTATGGTCTGGCAGCACGCAAAGTTCTAACATTCTATGCATTATACTATTGAGAGAGAGAGCGTGGAAAAAAGCAAACAATGAAATCCACTCTAAGGGCACCGTATTATAATTTCAGTTTTCATCAGCTAAGAGTTGCTAGACTGGCAGTGACCTCCATTTTGAAAACCATTTTAACCACGCACTCCTTTTTAGCCACCCTAGTTATAAACATGTTCAAAAAGCCATGCCGGCTAATTTAGTTAACCATTTTCAGAAGTAACTGTAGATAATGTGATTGGTTTCCTCGAGAAAGCAAAGATATTTAAAGACAAACAACTTATAAACCTCACAGGGTGGTATATAACTTGTGTTTGGATACAAACTGATTACAACTTTCTGAAAGCAATGAAGATGATTTGTAAATACCTCCATAGCTCTGAGGTGAAAAGGGTATTAAATCTCGACAACAAAACCAAAAAAGTTCCATATTTGAGGTAACTTACCACAATAACAGCATTCAACAATAACTCCGTTGAAACAGAAATAAATGCTGGTGTTTACGAAATACGCAACAATCTATAGACCTCCGAGGAGCTCAGATACTGTCAAATCCCTGCGTGAACACTGTGACATTTCGCATTAAATAGCTGACGCTCTCAAAGCAGGACACTCGGGGCTGTCGGTGCCACATGGAAACACACCACCAGTCTCCAGGGTGAGAAGCCAAGCCAAGTTCAGAAATCAGACACCACGCTGACCCGGCTCCTCTGACACCACGCAGGGCGCAGTTGAGCCTTAGCAGATATTGCCACCTGTCTTAGTTTGCGGAGAAGTCTTGGCCTCCCCAATAGGCTCACCAGAGTGCCAAATTGTTTCTGGAGTATCGCAGAGTTAGTAGGCACCAACTGTTTGGAAGGGGACACGCAGGTACTCACTGCTAACAGCTCATTAGCTTTCTGCATGTACAAAAAGAGGGGCAAGCGGGCAGCCAGCAGCAGATGGAGGACAGGACTGGTGACCGTACAAAGGGAGAGGGAAAGCAAAAGGGCGGCTAACAGGCAGGCCACGACACCCCAAAGCAGGGAAGAGGGGACAACCAGAGACAGCAAGCTGAGGAGGGGCCACCAGCAGAGGGCATAAGCCAAGGGAGCAGCGGTCAGGCGAGACGAGCCGGGGAGGCCGGGGCTGGGGGGGCTCCTGTGACAGCAGGCGCCGTCTGTCCAGCCGGCAGGGCTCGCTAACAGCCCCCAGAGCAGGCAGGTGGCCAGCGAGGCCTGGCTGGGACCTCCGCGGGGCCCAGGGGGAGGGCACGGCGGGGAGGGCTGTCACCTGCGGGGTGAGGGGGACAGGGGCGAGGCCGGGAGCCCGAGGCCTCCCCCCTCCGCGCTCCCGAGCTCACCTCAGAGTCCTCTTTGGCCTGCGGCAGCGCGGGGAAGGCCGGCTTGGCGAGCTCCATGGCCGGGCGTTCTCCGGGCGGGGGCAGGACAGAGCAGGGCCGGTTATTTGGGCAGCGGGCCGGCGAGCTCCGGCTCGGCAACGACGGCGGCGGCAGGAGGAGGCGGCGGCGGTGGTGGAGGCGGCGGCGCGCTTAGCCGCTCACGCCCGGCCGCCATGCTGCTGCTGCTGCCGCCGCTGCTGCCGCCTCTTCCCTCCTCCTCCTCCCGCCGCCGCCTCAGCTGCGGCCCCGCCCTCAACGGCCGCCGCGCGCGCCGGGGCGGCGCCGCCAACGGCCCCCGGGCTGAGGCGCCAACGGCCGCGCGCGCGCTCCCCCCTCCCGGGGGCCGGAGCGGGAAGAGGCCACCTGCCATTTTGGAACCGGCCCCCTCGGGGCAGAAACCCGGGGTTCGCCCCCGCCCCGCGTTTTGGGGCTGCGCTGGACTCTGTAAGGTTCACCCCAAACTGTTTGAGGGGTTTCTCCTTGGAACAGCGGGGGATTCTGCCCCTCTGCTCCGCTCGGGGGAGACCCCACCTGGAATACTGGGTCCAGCTCTGGGGGTCCCAACAGCAGAAGGACACGGAGCTGTTGGAGCGGGGCCAGAGGAGGCCCCGGAGATGCTGGGAGGGCTGGAGCCCCTCTGCTGGGAGGACAGGCTGGGAGAGCTGGGGGGGTTCAGCCTGGAGAAGAGAAGGCTCCACGGAGACCTTAGAGCCCCTGCCAGTCCCTAAAGGGGCTCCAGGAAAGCTGGGGAGGGACTCTGGATCAGGGAGTGGAGCCATAGGATGAGGGGGAACGGTTTTAAACTGGCAGAGGGGAGATTTAGCGGAGATATTGGGAAGAAATTGCTGCCTGTGAGGGTGGGGAGCCCCTGGCCGGGGTTGCCCAGACAAGCTGTGGCTGCCCCATCCCTGGAGGTTCAAGGCCAGGTTGGACAGGGCTTGGAGCACCCTGGTCTAGTGGGAGGTGTCCCTACCCAGGGCAGGGGGGTGGGACTGGATGATCTTGGAAGCTTCCTTCCAACCCAAACCATTCTGTGATTCTATAATTCTCACTTCCCACTCAAGAAACCTTCAACAATCACGTTTCAGCAACCATCGCTTCAGCACTGCAATTTCCTTCCAGGGGAAGGTGACCCTGCTCTGACAGGGGATGGGGACCAGCTGATCTCCAGAGGTCCCTTCCAACCCCAGTGACTGATTCTTTGATGAAAAAGGAACCGGCGCAGGAGAACGCAACAGCAGCTCCCACCTCCAGCTGCCATCTGGAGCAGGAACTGGTGTTGGTAGCCTTCACTTATGGCCTGAACTTCAAAAATGAGCTATCACCACTCTCAGGGCTTCAGGAAACAGCTTTGCCACCTTTTACCCTTCTCCTAGGTAATGGCAGCAGCTCAGCTCGCTGTTCCCATCACTGCAGCGCTCAGAAACTGACTTTGAGTTAATTGTCTAATTGTTTCAAGCACTCAGACCCAGCAGCTCTGTATGAGCTGTGCCCAAAAACTGCGTTACTGTAAACTAGAACTGAGGTTTGCATCCTTACACAATTGCAATCGGAAGTTTTCATACTAACCCGGAAAAAAGGTCCAGAACAGCCCTTAGCCATGGAAATATCGTTGCCTGTCCCGTTGTCACTCTCTTACACCTTACGCTACCCATTTAGTCTCATGGAGATAGGGAAAGGAAATACAGCCACGGGTATTAAAACTGCCAGGGAGATGCTGTGAAGCGGCGTTTCCTGGAAAATCTAGAGTTAAACTCATGTACTTGTCTTGTCAGCTGAGCACACCCAGAGTAATCCAATTAGGATAATTCAAAGTGGCCAGAGGTACAGGCTAGTACACTACTGTTCCTCTCCACTGTTTAGCTGCAGTCGGTCAGTCTGGACGCACGGCCCTCCGGGAGGAAGCGACTGGAAAAGAAAAATAAGGCATATAAAACTGCAATCCCAACTTTTGTATGTCCAACTGCTAGCAGCTTCTCCACGTCCTCTTAGATGGTTCTGTCTATAAACTGGCATTCAGGATGGGAGTCATCCTACCATAAGGGAAGGCAGCAACCATTTTAAGAGCCTTGTTTACTCCTCGCAATAATTAAATGTTAGCTCAGCTAAATCCTCTTCCCGGACTGCAGCCGGGAAGGAGTAAATACCACGTGTCCCTCCTCTGTCCGAGGGAAAGGTTGCGCCGTTTGGTATGTGAGGCACAGGACTCCATTGCAACCCCTACGCCAGAGGAAAGCTGCTCTTCAAGAGTTACAGAGAAGGTACACCAAGATAAGCAGATTTAAACAACTTTTATTCATAAACTGTTTGGGGGAAGGAAATTTACTGATATATATATAAAAAAAAAAGAAACAAACTGACTTTCTTAAAGTCTGCTAACCCATTCAGGCACATTTATAAACTCACACCATGACGGCTAAGAGAACACATCTCCACACGTTTTACTTAACCTGGGCTGTAATGAATCTTGTATTTCAGAATTGTACAGAAAACACATTTCCGTAGCCAACTTGCAACTAGTGTTACCGAATTACCAGCTACANAGAGGAGGCCCCGGAGATGCTGGGAGGGCTGGAGCCCCTCTGCTGGGAGGACAGGCTGGGAGAGCTGGGGGGGTTCAGCCTGGAGAAGAGAAGGCTCCACGGAGACCTTAGAGCCCCTGCCAGTCCCTAAAGGGGCTCCAGGAAAGCTGGGGAGGGACTCTGGATCAGGGAGTGGAGCCATAGGATGAGGGGGAACGGTTTTAAACTGGCAGAGGGGAGATTTAGCGGAGATATTGGGAAGAAATTGCTGCCTGTGAGGGTGGGGAGCCCCTGGCCGGGGTTGCCCAGACAAGCTGTGGCTGCCCCATCCCTGGAGGTTCAAGGCCAGGTTGGACAGGGCTTGGAGCACCCTGGTCTAGTGGGAGGTGTCCCTACCCAGGGCAGGGGGGTGGGACTGGATGATCTTGGAAGCTTCCTTCCAACCCAAACCATTCTGTGATTCTATAATTCTCACTTCCCACTCAAGAAACCTTCAACAATCACGTTTCAGCAACCATCGCTTCAGCACTGCAATTTCCTTCCAGGGGAAGGTGACCCTGCTCTGACAGGGGATGGGGACCAGCTGATCTCCAGAGGTCCCTTCCAACCCCAGTGACTGATTCTTTGATGAAAAAGGAACCGGCGCAGGAGAACGCAACAGCAGCTCCCACCTCCAGCTGCCATCTGGAGCAGGAACTGGTGTTGGTAGCCTTCACTTATGGCCTGAACTTCAAAAATGAGCTATCACCACTCTCAGGGCTTCAGGAAACAGCTTTGCCACCTTTTACCCTTCTCCTAGGTAATGGCAGCAGCTCAGCTCGCTGTTCCCATCACTGCAGCGCTCAGAAACTGACTTTGAGTTAATTGTCTAATTGTTTCAAGCACTCAGACCCAGCAGCTCTGTATGAGCTGTGCCCAAAAACTGCGTTACTGTAAACTAGAACTGAGGTTTGCATCCTTACACAATTGCAATCGGAAGTTTTCATACTAACCCGGAAAAAAGGTCCAGAACAGCCCTTAGCCATGGAAATATCGTTGCCTGTCCCGTTGTCACTCTCTTACACCTTACGCTACCCATTTAGTCTCATGGAGATAGGGAAAGGAAATACAGCCACGGGTATTAAAACTGCCAGGGAGATGCTGTGAAGCGGCGTTTCCTGGAAAATCTAGAGTTAAACTCATGTACTTGTCTTGTCAGCTGAGCACACCCAGAGTAATCCAATTAGGATAATTCAAAGTGGCCAGAGGTACAGGCTAGTACACTACTGTTCCTCTCCACTGTTTAGCTGCAGTCGGTCAGTCTGGACGCACGGCCCTCCGGGAGGAAGCGACTGGAAAAGAAAAATAAGGCATATAAAACTGCAATCCCAACTTTTGTATGTCCAACTGCTAGCAGCTTCTCCACGTCCTCTTAGATGGTTCTGTCTATAAACTGGCATTCAGGATGGGAGTCATCCTACCATAAGGGAAGGCAGCAACCATTTTAAGAGCCTTGTTTACTCCTCGCAATAATTAAATGTTAGCTCAGCTAAATCCTCTTCCCGGACTGCAGCCGGGAAGGAGTAAATACCACGTGTCCCTCCTCTGTCCGAGGGAAAGGTTGCGCCGTTTGGTATGTGAGGCACAGGACTCCATTGCAACCCCTACGCCAGAGGAAAGCTGCTCTTCAAGAGTTACAGAGAAGGTACACCAAGATAAGCAGATTTAAACAACTTTTATTCATAAACTGTTTGGGGGAAGGAAATTTACTGATATATATATAAAAAAAAAAGAAACAAACTGACTTTCTTAAAGTCTGCTAACCCATTCAGGCACATTTATAAACTCACACCATGACGGCTAAGAGAACACATCTCCACACGTTTTACTTAACCTGGGCTGTAATGAATCTTGTATTTCAGAATTGTACAGAAAACACATTTCCGTAGCCAACTTGCAACTAGTGTTACCGAATTACCAGCTACACGTCACACAAACACCTTACGATAATAATCAAAAGGGACATTATTTCTCTCTTTTTTTAATACATTAACCCAGTACGATGTGTGCAGCCAATCACAAATTATATCATTAAATTAAACAGGTTTGTAGTCAAGCTTGGACTCCAGCTTCTTAGAATCGGCCACTTTTCTCACAGCTTTCATGAAGTCTTCCTGAACTACGAAGTCATGGTCGGCACGGATCGCAAACATACCTGCAAAGAATAATTTAACAGCAACAGTAAGTCGGTGCTCCTTGCAGCAACAGCACAGGGAAGACAGTACGTAAAAGATTCACTCAAATTAAAGTGAAAACGGATCAAGTTACACTGCCTGCATGTAGACTTCTACACGCCAGTCTTGGACGGTGGGAAGAGGAGTAAACGTCAGTGAGGTCACCTCTCGGAACGAGCGGATCACTAAGGAATGTGTAACTTGTTTTAAACGAGGAGCGTGCAGTTACTCAGCCTTCCCACGGAGGCAAAACCCTAAGCGTACAACGCATTTGTAACGCGGAAAAAGCATAAAATAGCATCAACTCTCCAGTCACCCAGGTACTGAGAGACTCGGATTCTCTGCAAATAGGAGAAAAATGGGTATGATCACTGTTTCCGCAGTGTATCTAATTCTTATGGATATTATGGCACGATAGCCAGGCACTCAGCGGTTCGAGGCCAGCTCCAGCTCAGAAGCGGAACGGCTGCTTTATCCCTGCACCGTGCTCAACCTGAGCTACAGCAGCATGTCACGGGACAGTGCCTGGATCCACACAACTCTGCGCAGATCCAGCTCATGGATGGCAGGGGATATCAGCAGTCGGAACGTCACATGAACACGATGCCGCTGCTCCGAACCGGCAGCAGGTCTGCGCGTCTCAGCTGGGCTGCTGGCACACCTGGCTGCTTTTTCCACAGAGCCGGAAAGAGACTTGTCTCTAACCTTACAGGGAGGATGGAAAGAATCAAGTTCTGCCTGACCGTGTAGGTCATAAGGAAACTCGGAAGAAAAGAAAAGGGATTTTGTTCAAGCTGTTCCCTCACGCTTCAGGGCATATCACAGCATGCTGCTGCTTATGCTTAACAGCCCAGACATGCGTGACACGCTGTGGAATACGCAACGGTTTTGGCATTTTGCTACTGTCCAGGTGCTAACATTTCCATTAATTAAATGCAATCCGGTCCCTTAAGAAAGGAACACAGAAAGTGAGCACCGGTGAACAAGCGCTGTGTTTCAGCAAAACATTTTTGACCTCCCGATTTTAATCCATCCACAGAAGTATCAGAAAACCCTCAAATGTTTTGTGTTTACCAAGACTTAGCACATCAAAATTAAGAAAATACCTGCTTCAGTACAGACATTTCTCAAGTCCGCTCCATTAAAGCCATCTGAAAGCTTCACAATTGCTTCATAATCTAGTCATAAAACATGAATGCCAATTAGAAATAAATTCCCACTTCCCATTACGGATGCCAACGAAAAACATATCCAGCTAACAAAGAAATACTTTGATTTCAGTGCAAACAGACAGCTGTCCACTAGACTGACAAATTACCCCAAATCAGCTGTATTACCACTTTCATTAAAACTGAAGCGTGTTGCAGCCAAAAGCTCATATTATATAATTAAATCCCAAAGTTACCAACTTGAGGTGACAGGCATCAACATGAAATGCAAGAAAAGCTACATCTACAATGTTCTAATCACCATTTAAATGTGAAAAACCAGAAAACTTATCTGCAAGTGATCTTAACTCAGTCCTTCTCCGCTTTTAACAACTGCATCTACTGAAGGCATTTAATGTCTTGATATATTAAGCCTGTTATCTTATGTGCATATATTTACTAAAAAAGTGGCTGTGGTTATCAATTTCTAAAACACTCTGTTGAGCCTCCAGCAAGTTCTGATTTTTGCAAGGCTGCTTATTAAACAAAAAGAATATTGTCAACTTTCTGCAAAACTTTTCAAAACCGTTCACCTTATGTATGAAATTCAAAACATTCAAACTGAAAGTTTTGATCTTAAGAACTCAAAAAACCCCTAGAGATGAGAAATTCTTCAACTTTAATTCTATGTAGCACAATGTGCTATAAAGAAGTCTCCTCATAATTGGAAAGCAAAATAAAAAAAAAAGTAAGTGAGGGGACTAAGCAATGTTTCTAAGTTTAGAGTCTTCAGTAGACTCCAGTACTGGAGCTGGAGAATCTTGTGCTGGAAGCTGGAACAGATCATTATCTTCAGATTTTAATGCAATTCACAGCCCACCTTGCCGATTAATTTCTGGACTTCCCATTGGAATCTCAAAGCTGAGCAGCACAGCCTTCCCGCAGCATGTTCAGAAGTGGAGCTGGTACCCACCCAATGCCTCACCTTGCTAAATGGTGTAAAGGGATCATCTACCCTGCTTCCACTCCAGTGCTCAAAGATAGGAGAAAAAGGATTAAGTACTTTACCTCAGGTTGGTGATTTGGAGCTTTTTCTCTATCGTAGCCTACAGTCGCATGCATGTTTAAGCCAATGTTGCTACTAAGACAGACAATCCTCATCCCTCTTGCCCTCCTCCTGCTCCTGAGCCTCCCCTCCCCTATGGAGCTGCAGCTGTTTATGCAGCCAGATGGTGAACGAGATCCATCCCTCTATCCCGATCCACTGCGTGAATAGCTCCTGTCAGCACGGAGGCGGGGGCGGGCCGCACGGACTGGGAACAAGCCGGCAGGGTCTGCCAGGCCTTACCGAAATAAAAAGTCGCCAACGTCGTTTTAAGGGCAAATCACAACTACCGTTTTCTTGAGGAAAACTCTGAAGCGCCACTGCGAAACCAAGACTCTGGCCAGCTTAGAGTAACCCAGTCGTTAAATGAACCTTCCTCGTTCTCTCTGATAGATTCTTCTCCCCCTTACGCTCCGGAGAGAGCTCTCTACACTAACCAAAGACAAGCTCTGTTTCAGACAAGGTTTTTCATTATGCCACCTCTAAACTCCAAAGTAAGTTTCTCCATGACTTTTAAAGATTCCTTATTGTTTTCAGACTTCTGCAGTAACAACTTTTCTTTCTTGAGGTGGGACGGGGAGCTAATGAAAACGCTGTTTACTTACACTAAGCTATTTCTTTAGAAACAGAGAACTACCCAATGAGAACTGTGTCGATTTTCCAGTTTACAACTGTGCTCCCAGTATTTATATTCAAGTTTTCCTTTGCAAGGGAACACTTAGCAACAATTCAATCAGGATGCATAAAAAAAAAAAGGTAGAATTTCGAGAGAGGGGAAGTCGTGTGGCCAGTGTAAGGGTAGGAATTAGAAGGGCAGAGTCGTCGTAACAATTCACCCGTTTCACATTTTTACAAACAGAAGTAGGAAGGACGTGCAGGCAGCTTCCTACTTACCTATTTCACCATGTTTAGTGATAGGACCTGCATGAATCTTCAAAATGTCTAATCTGGCTTGTTCATTTGGTAGATCAATATCTAGAAAAAAATCACAGCTTTAATAAAACCAGAAAACCGCAATTCATATGGCTAATATCCTCCTTCCGGCCACTGTGAAGTAGGAACTCACGGATTTTTCTATCCAGTCTTCCAGGCCGCAGAAGCGCAGGATCCAGCGTGTCTGGTCTGTTAGTGGCCATGATCATTTTAACTCTGTGCAGAGTATCGAATCCATCCATCTGATTCAATAACTAAGAGAAAACAGAAGTTTGGCTTTAAACAACCCAAACCCCTCCTACCGTGATCTATCGTGCTTATTTTGTCCGTAAGTATTTTCACCAAGATATAAAAGGCAGTACAGATAAATCAGAAAAAAAATTAAAAATGCTACAAGCCTTTTAAATGGAAGGCCAGAGCTCCCTGCGTGTCCTGTAAGCAATAAAGGAGAGCTTAGAAGAGACACTGAAAATGCTTTGCCCAGAGAAAAAGATATTAAGCAAAGCAGAGCTCCAACGTGAAAGACTTGGCTAAAACAATACGGCGAGAAAAACAGGGCAAGCACTAAAGGAGCCAATGGTTGGCTGACACATTTTGATTGTATCGCACCAAGTCCAGGACATTCAAATTAGACTTGGAGAGCAGCCTCTAGAATACTAATACACACATTTGAAGACATTTCATTGTGAAAATTCAAAGTACTTGCTCTTTGATCACAGTGATTTAATTCTTTCTGTACGGCAGACACGTTCTTTTGAAGCGGGCAAACTGTTTGCAAACACTGGCCAACGAAGGCTCCCCTTAGCTTCAGAATTCTTAATTGTCACCAGTGGTTTTAAAATTCTCTTCGCACAACCCAGTTTACCAGAGCAATTAGTACAGAAACAAAGAAATGCAACTACTTCTGCTCCTCCTGGTTTAAAAAAAAATTGAACTGTAACTGTTCTAAAATTTCCTACAGTAAGTCTCCTTGGGACTAAAAGAAACAAACTCCACTTTTCCCTCTTTAAGAAAGACAGAGCCCTCCAAACCTTCAAGATGATGCAGTAGCAAAGTCAAGCCACAGTAAGAAGAGAAAATACCCCAAATAATTTTAGCAATTTTAAAGATTCTTTCAGTTAGTGTCCGAGTTGAATTAATGGCTGAGTTATCCACACGTGCAGCCGTCTCTTGTAAAAGCAGCATCTAGTTCACTTTTAGCTTAAGATTACTAACTCAGGAAAAGTTCCACCAATCCAGATCATAGCGTAACAATTCACACCCGCATTATTATTTACGGTGTACTGGTCAGTTCGCATTCAGGGTTTACACTCACCTCCATCAGAGTCCTCTGAATTTCTCTATCAGCTGAGGTGCCTTCAGAAAAACGGCGACCACCTGCAGCACACCAAACTCCTAAGTTAAAGTGCTTTATTTTTGCCTCCGTATAATACTATGCCTGAAGACAATTAGGTATCCCTTTTAAACTGGGGGAAGGGGGGGAGGGGTGGTATTTAAAGAGTTAAAGCAAACATTTTTAAAAAGCTTTTTCATATTTTTAAAAAGCTTTTTCATATTTTTAAAAAGCTTTTTCATATTTTTAAAAAGCTTTTTCATATTTTTAAAAAGCTTTTTCATATTTTTAAAAAGCTTTTTCATATTTTTAAAAAGCTTTTTCATATTTTTAAAAAGCTTTTTCATATTTTTAAAAAGCTTTTTCATATTTTTAAAAAGCTTTTTCATATTTTTAAAAAGCTTTTTCATATTTTTAAAAAGCTTTTTCATATTTTTAAAAAGCTTTTTCATATTTTTAAAAAGCTTTTTCATATTTTTAAAAAGCTTTTTCATATTTTTAAAAAGCTTTTTCATATTTTTAAAAAGCTTTTTCATATTTTTAAAAAGCTTTTTCATATTTTTAAAAAGCTTTTTCATATTTTTAAAAAGCTTTTTCATATTTTTAAAAAGCTTTTTCATATTTTTAAAAAGCTTTTTCATATTTTTAAAAAGCTTTTTCATATTTTTAAAAAGCTTTTTCATATTTTTAAAAAGCTTTTTCATATTTTTAAAAAGCTTTTTCATATTTTTAAAAAGCTTTTTCATATTTTTAAAAAGCTTTTTCATATTTTTAAAAAGCTTTTTCATATTTTTAAAAAGCTTTTTCATATTTTTAAAAAGCTTTTTCATATTTTTTCATCAGCCTTCCAGTACCTAAAGGGGGCCTAAAGGAGAGCAGAGGAAGGACTTTTTACTAGGGCATGTAGTGATAGGACGAGGGGGAATGGCTTTAAACTGGAAGAGAGCAGGTTTAGATTAAACATTAGGAAGAAATGTTTTACTTTGAGGGTGGTGAGGCACTGGAACAGGTTGCCCAGAGAGGCTGTTGAGGCCCCATCCCTGGAGGTGTTTAAGGCCAGGCTGGATGTGGCCTTGGGCAACCTGGTCTAGTGGGAGGTGTCCCTGCCTATGGCAGGGGGTTGGAACTGGATGATCTGCAAGGTCCCTTCCAACCTAAACCATTCTGTGATTCTATGATGTAGCTAAAAACATCCAAGCCAGATAGGAACAGGTATGGTTCTAAGCTAACTATAATGGCTCCAGGAGGAAGCTGAACCACTTGGTCCCTTATGTTTCTTCTGAACAGACACGCACACTCTCTTTTGAGAGGACAAACTGAGGTTTTACAGCCGATTTCAGCATCAGGAGGAGATTCCAGCCATTCTCCAGGCCATTAGCCTTACCAATAGCATCTATCTCATCCATGAAAATGATACACGGCTGATGATCTCTGGCATAATTGAACATCTCTCTGATCAGTCGAGCACTTTCCCCGATGTACTTGTCCACTATCGAACTCGACACCACCTTTTGAAAGACAGAAGCCGTGTGAATAAAGAGAGGGGAGTGCAGACAGGCTAAGCGTGCGCGCACATGCCTGAGCACAAGAATAAAATTACCTTTAGGAAGTTGCAATCAAGCTGGCTAGCGACAGCTCTGGCCAAAAGTGTTTTCCCTGTACCTGCACAGACAAGAAACTGAAGCTAACTAGTAACCCAACATCACATGTTAGCGACAAAAAAAAAAGAGAGAGAGACACAAACAAAAAAAAAGAGAGAGAGACACAAACAAAAAAAAAGAGAGAGAGACACAAACAAAAAAAAAAGAGAGAGAAACAAACAAAAAAAAAAGAGAGAGAAACAAACAAAAAAAAAGAGAAACAAACAAACAAGGCTACTGCCAGGGTTTGAGAGTGACAACTAAGCATTCATCACCCTTTGTTGAGACTCACCAGGCGGGCCGTAGAGCAAGCAGCCTTTCGGAGGTATAATTCCCACACGCTGGAATAATTCTGGGTTTGTAAGTGGCAATTCTATTACCTGCGACGAGACAGACAAACAGAGACTCTGAGTTTTAAAACAGGTCAGCAATCCCAGAAAGCTAAGGTTACACTTGCCAGATACCTGTATTCTTATTTATCTGTGCAGCATAGTCATTATGAAAAACAGTTAAGTAAGAAAATGCCAGATTGATCCAGCAGATCGATCCACAACCCTGCTCTTGGCATTCAGACTTCAGCTCTGCAGTGGCTCGTTTCTCCTGATGCTCTTTGCTCAAACCATGTTTTGCTGCTGTTACAACTACCCTGGGCAATTCTAGAAGTTTTTGGGCAAAATTCAAATCTGGTTTGTTGGTTGTCAGTCCTAAATGTGCCCTCTCGCTTGACTTTACAGCACTCTCTTAGCCTGAAGGCTCTTGGATCCTTCAAACCCTTCCTTTTAACCTCAATCCAAGCTTCTGTACCAACAGAGATAAGTTATAACAGCTCCGTAAGATGGAGAACTGGGGTTTGGTGTTTAGAATCATCTTTCGCTGCTGCTGCCAGGTGTGCACGCAGCACACAAGCCACCTCCGGTACAGTCAGCTGGCTCACAGCAGCACGACCTTGGCTTTGAACACCCACATTCCTGGGCATCGCCAATGCCCAAACTAACAGGATTCTTCAGCACCAGCACCCTGCAACTGCGCTACAAAGATAATTACAAAGCTGGAAAACATATAAACACCGCTTCAGAAGTGACCTTCTAGTACAGGAAAGCGTAGTCTGAGTTCACAAAACATGGAAAGGGCTAATCTGATCGGATCCTTTAGCAGCCCGTCTCGTGACGGTTTAGGACAAACATCAGTACGGCATTTTTGCACTGGGAAACTTCACTCGGAACATATTCCACTCTTTGCTAAGTGGTTTTGAGATATCGCATACCTCACGCAGCTCTCTGATTTGTTCCGACAACCCTCCGATCTCAGAATAGGAAACATCTCCTGGATCTTCATGAGACATGTTATAAACCAAGGGATCCACTTCCCTTGGCAAATATCTGGGAAAAAAAGAGTTAAGAGGAGCCATTTTTCATTGCACAGACATTTATAAAGTTATAGCAATAAATTTTAGAGCCAGTACGAAAATGATTTCTTCTCCTCCCACCCTGATAACAAGTTTGTTTGTTCAAAAAGCAGAATAAACCCCAAACCTAGCAAACTTTTTCAAGTTTTAAACTAAACAAGCAAAAGCTTAAAAAAATGCTGAGTTGTAACTGCATTTTATTTTTTTGAAAGAACCCACTTCTTTTTAAACCATGTAAAATAGACACCTAAGTCTTCACTCAAAATAACTGTCCTTACTTAAGCACTGCTTTGCAGACAACATTTACAAAACATTGCCCAACTGATTATTCAAACCTTTGTGTAACCAACTCTTATCGCTATTTTCCCCCCCTTTTATATCATGAGCAGAAGAGCAACTGCAGAGCAGAAACCTACCTCATAATAGTCAGAGTGGTCATATCCAGAGCAACTCTTGTCCCCGGCTTCAGCTTACTTTTGTCAAGCTAGTCACAAAGAAGGTATTTCTATTAGAACCCCGCTCCAAAACAACGTCTGGTTTTAGCCAAGATGTTTACTGCAGCTTGCACTCTTTGCTCAATCGCGCACAAGAAGAAAACAAGGCTAGAACTACATGCCAAGCAGCCTGTCTAGTAAACACTGCGTCCCCATCACCACCATTTTTGGGAATGCTTAAAGCAGGGAAAAAGCTGCCCCACTCTTTCACAGGAACGCTACCTTCGGGAGGAAGCGGACCCAGGAGCCGGCCCAGACTAGTGAACCTGTTGATTGTCACAACTGGACACCAGCAAAGCTAAACCACACCACAGGAGCAATTTTTATCAACATTGAAACAGATCTCGAACAGCAAGTCATTAACTTACCTCTGCCACTTTTGAAAATAAATACTACTTTCTAGACTGGAGTTTCATTTATTTTTTTTAACTGCTGTCAATCTGACCGGATTAGTGAGAGATCTAATCCTCCCCTCTGTTCGACACAGGACAAAAATCAGCTGTTTCGAACAAGCAAGCGATCCTCCTTTAAGGACACAGACAGCAGCCTGCGCATCTGAGCCTGAACTTGGCCCCCTTCTACTCACTGGCTTTCTCCCCTCTGGACCGCCAGAAAGGGTGAATAGATGTTCCTAACCTACTTTCTCCAAACCTTCCATCATTTGCACATTGTCACCTATCCAGGTATAGCCTCCCATCTTCAAAGTCAACCGTTCCAGTTGTTATTCTTTTGCTACCATTTACCTCAAATGCCCTACTCATCTGCCTCAGCAGTTTTTGTCTGCTCACTCCACTTTTATGAGACTTATTTTTCCAAAACCATTAGAAGTCCTATTCCAGTACACCCTGCTAATTTCTGCTGGGATTAAAACTACTAACTTGCATTTCTCACTTTGTTTTTAAGAAACCTGGCCCAGGAGAGCAGTCTCATCTCTCACACGACACAACCCTGAATAATGATCATACAGATTACCTCACTGCTTTAATTTCTTCTCTATATTTCTTTTTTTTTTTTTTTAAAAAAAAGGGGGGTACTCAACCCACCTCTGAAGAACACGGAATCTATTTATTCTGAGCTTTACCGACACGGCATCTGAACAACAGGGATTTCAACAAGGGTTTGCGAGCGCTGCCTGAAGCTTCCCACTGCCCCCGCAGGGGGATTTGTAAGGTCCCGCGGCCACGTGGGCTCTTCAACCTCTAGTAGCGTTAGGGCTCAAGCTGTCACTCCTCCCTTACTGGGGTCACTGACAAGACCTCTTTCCAGCTGCCTAATCTTAAGAAATCTGTAAAAGCTTGAAATTCCATCAGATTCAACATTGCCCAATAGATTTAAGTTATTCCGCGGTGAGAAGAAAACAAAGAGAAACCACTTGACCTTGAATTCCTTAGGAAGTGCACTTTAGATAGGGAAATAATTTTGGTTCGATTTAAACAGCGTCACTCCCCTTCCTCAGCGGCGCAGCACAGCCACAAGGACTTTGATCAACAACTAGTTCTTCTCGTCCGTGAAGCACTCCATAGGAAGCTATTTACCTTGATATTTTGACATTTTGAAAACAGCCGTGAATGTTTTTTAGTCTCCGGTATCAAATCAAGAATCTTTTAAGATCAAAGAGTGTTTTTACTCAAGAATAAACTCAAAAGTACGTGCTGCAATGCCAGGCTCAACCAAACACAACCTATTCCTTTGCATTTATCTGTTTCAACGCAGAACCTTGAGACCTCACGTGCCCCTAAGTGGAATTAAACATACTTAAGTTCCAGAAAAATATTTTGTTCATTTTGGCGAAAGAAAATAGTGAGTTTGCACCATAACATCTTAAAGGGGATGAAGCTTAAAATCATGTATTTGAAAGAGCATTTCAATACTAGCAATTCTGGCAGACAGTTTATGCAAGCAAAAATAAATCGCATCGGTGTGCTGGAGGAAAGTCAGGGATATCTGTATATACACTACATGAACTAACACACTTAGTGGCACCCACATTTCCCAAAAAGTTTGTCTCTAAAAGGACCGGATAAGGTCAATCTTTACTGGAAAATATACAATCCATTGACAGATGGATCCATCGACAGATTTTGCACCTTAGGAAAAAACCTTACTGTTTTTTGCTCACTGAGTTGCTCACTGCTTACTGCCAAGTATTGCTAATTGTGGGCCTTCACCAGGAATTCCTCCTGCAGCTAGAAACCCCCCCTCTCGCCCCTCTTTTGAAGTTCTGAAACTTCAGAAGAAGTTCTTCAGAACTTTTTGAAGTTCTGAAACTTCGAAAGTGTCAGGCTCCCTGCTCTGCCACTTGCTTGTCGCCTCTCGGCTCCCACAGCCACCGTTACAGAGGAATCCCCAAAATGGAACTAGTTAACTTTCGTATGGGACTGCTCCATTACGCCCTTCTTCAACTTAACTTCCACGTACAAACCCTAAGCTAATCCAGAGATTCTGGGTAACCCAAAACATTTGCACATTAGTCTTGCAAATGCATTTTCTGCCTTTATATAGAATCAATAAGAATTCAAAATTATACATCAACACCAGTTTCTCTTCAGAAAGAGGAAGGAAAGCCACCTCTACCATCAATACTCCATCAACACTATGCTTGTGCTCCTTTTACTGAAGGAATTTCTATTTTTCACAGTTTTCGTAACACAGAACCTGCCGCAATCATGACGTGCTAAAAGCTCAACTGCAGTCACCCTTCTCCACCATAAAGGAATCAGTTCAAGATGCACTGAGAGGTCACAGCTGTTAAAAGCTCTAAAGCACATATGTGTGCATTAAAATAACTAAGTAAAATGCTGCTGCCTCCTCAGGATCCATGATCCTTCCCGGGGGTCGCTATTCTCTGTTCAGGGATAACCTTTCAGTCCCACCTTTCACACATACTCTTCTTTCCTTCCATTCCTCAAAGTCAGGGATGAGCGTAATAAAATCTACCCAGAGAGCCACTTCTGCTGCCCCAATGGCTCCACAGTTGGGGAACGCGTGCCCTAAGTATTGCGGTTCCTACTTAACAGGCAGCTTTGATAAGGAATAGCCGATCTATGGGTTTTAATTACCTTAAGTGGGTCACATTCAGTGCTCAATTAACCAACAAGCAGTTTTTAAACCACGTCTGCGCTACATCCCTTATACTTTTGTATAAAAATAAAAAGCAGAGAGTACCTCTTAATGGTTCGTGCTGACTACAGATGAAGATTTATTACGCTGTAAGCAAAGCTCTGCATTACAGTGCTCAACTTCTACAGAATTCCACGTAGCTAAAAAAAGCTGTTGTCCTGCGGACTAGAAACGTCAAGGTTTGGGTTTTTGGTTTTTTTTTTGTTTTTTGGTTTTTTTTGGTTTTTTGGTTTTTTTTTTTTTTACAATCAGGACAAGTATTTTCTACAATACAAGGACAAGTAAAAGTCCCTCAAAAGTTTTTAGAACAGGGGCCTTAGCTACCATAATTATTCACTGGAGTGCAAAACCATTAGAAAAAAAATGATACTTGAAGATATATACAATTATACAACATTAAATCTACAGCTCAGCACTACGACAGTAACGGTCACACGCTGTGTTCACAACATAGCAAGGGAGACCGAACACACTTGATTAATTTTCACAGTGATGATTAATTGGCAGAGAGTTCAAAATCAGGCAGAAAGACAGAGCTTCAACCCAATTAAAACAATAAACTACATGCAAGGCACCAGGATCATTGTGGACCGCTTCATCTTTGCGAGGAAGTTACACTACTACCAGCTAGGAAGGGAGAGGACAAGCAGATACCAGTATAGAACAGCCATAAACTCTTTAAAGAAGAAAATACTTAACCCCACCAAGGACCCAGTTTACGAAAAGCAACGCTAATATTGAAGACCAAAGCAAACTTTTAATGAATATTCACATAGATCAACTACCTGACGACGGCAGCCAACCACATATCTCGGTCCATTTGTAGCCTTCACAATGACTGGAGAGAGAAAATCAAAGAAAAAAAATCAAATTTATTTGATTCACTGGTCTGATTTATGCTTCTGAACTATGCAGTGTATCATATTTTTCTGCCAATAGTGAGATCACCAATACTCAAGCTCTTGGCTCCCTCAAATCTTTAGCCAGATTTTAGCTACAAAAGCCTATTTTCAAGATTTCAAAGAATGTAACAGTCCAGCGTACTTACATTTCTCTTCTGTCAGCTGTTTAAGAACCTCGCCGACAATCTGCAAAAGAATAAACGCAGTATTAGCCTACAGATACGACCATTGCAAACCAACATTTAACATGTTCCAGGACATGGAAGATGACCGTCACCTTTGAAATTCTTCCTCTTGCTTCATGCAGTTTTCCAGCATTTCCATTTCTTTAACAACTTCTCCGTCAACCAGGACAAACACAGAAAACCTTTTGCTGTGCCTGTCCCCGATGGCAAAGCCCCTGTTCCCGTTAGGCGTACCGTCCCCGCTTACTCTTTCTCGACACCAAAAATGGACTTAAATGCTACTTCCAGGCAAATTTGCTGTCACCCTCCCCCACGGGCTGCTGTCACCTCGCTTCTCTCACGTACCTGCCCCACACTCTGCAAGGCCTTGAGATCGTTTTCTGATTTTTCATACTGCTTGGTGAGCTCCTTCAGCTGCTCCCTCACTAGAAAAGGACAGAAACACGGGATTTCGCCAACATTCAACCCAACGCGAACTCCCGACCAGCTCCTTTGGAACAGCGACATAAAACGCCCACGAGAAAAACCTCACTTTGAAGAGCGGAAGGGTTAAAAAAAAAAAAAGCTGAGGAAAAGAGAACGGCCCGGCTTGGTGGGTAGGCGGCCGGGCCCGACCCTCCTCCCACCCCCAGGGAAGGGGGTTCCCAGCCCGGGATGCCCGGTGGGGCCTTCCGAGAGGGAAAGGAGAAGCGGGGCGGCGCGGGGGGAACCGGCGCCCGCCCTCCCCTCAGCCAGGCCCGGCTCCCGCCCGCCCTCCCCTCAGCCGGGCCCGGCCAGGCCCATGACGAAGCGCGGGCAGCGGCCGGGCTCCTTCGCGGCTCCCCGCGGGCGCCCAGCGGCGGCGATTCCCGGGACGGCGGCTCCCCCGGGTGGGGGGGAAGAGAAGGAGCGGGGGAGGGCGACGCTCACACTCCTTGAGGCGCCCGTCGATCTCCTTGTGCTCCAGCAGCTT
>VZSF01003744.1:221070-323089 GCA_013398295.1 Chionis minor | reverse complement strand
ATTCTATGATTCTATTCTAAGCCACCTATGTTCTAAGCTGCGGGAGCTATATCCACACAACACAGGGCTGATTGAGTAGTGTTAGCAGGTAAGATAGTAAACAATTTCTGTAGTGAATGTCAAATAAATACATTATTTGCTAACAAATGTCTTTATTATTCCTCCTCCACCCTCAGAGACAGTGGCATAATATTTGTCTGTTATACAACTTGTGCTTTTTAAATGACAAATGCTCAGAATGAAAGATTTATGAATACATAGACATACATATTCCTCTATTTGATCATCTTCGAGGGACACTTGTTGCTGCCCATGCCCAGCGCAACTGACATGAACAGGTTAAAGCCTATACTGGCATAAATCCACTGGGTTTGCAACAGGCTGGGCTTTGGCCCTTTGTTATTATTTAATATGAAAATAAACATTCACACTTGAATTTGTGAAAGGCAATGATAAGAGGGTTGTACAGGTCAGCTTCTTATTAATGAAATACAGACCCTTTCAACTCTGAGCTACTCAGATGAATCTGGAGCAGGTCAGAAGTAACCAAAAGTCATTAACATCTGACAACTGGGTGATGGCCTGTGTAAAATGAGTTGGTCCTCTCAGCCCAGTACATAAAACATCAGAATAATTGGTGTTAATTTGTACCCCTGTCGGCAGTCTTAGCAGAGAGGCCAAAGATTGAATGGGCATGAAAATTAAACTATCAGCCATAAAGGTTCTTTCAGGTCAGGATTGAAGTGCATTAACAGGATACTATAGAGGAATTTCCACTGTCAGTCCTGGGGCTGTAGCTGTTTGGTGAATAAACTAAAGACTTTGTAACTAAATTCAGTAATATGATGCATTCCCCAGACAACACAGACACTGAGGGTTNTCTCTTTCTCTCTTTCTCTCTTTTTCTCTTCTTCTCTCTTTCTCTCTCTCTCTTTCTTTCTTTCTTTCTTTGAGAGAGAGAGAGAATAAATTTACATCGGCAATACAATGGTAGCAAGAACCAAGGAGGTCAACAGCTAATGTCCACATAGAGTGCAAGTTATTGTATTAGCGTCAGGATCTGTGGAGAATCACTAATGTAGTTTTGCAACTGAGAAGACATAAACAGTATTTTGTAGATGTGTGTTGATGACAAAAGAATTGACAGTGTGGATAATTGTCCTTAGGTACATTATGGTCCAGTGTTTACTTCTAGTATAACTTTTTATTTTGGATTACCAATCTGATAGTGACATAACTTGCAGTCTTTTTCAATCTAATGCAATCAATATTTAATGCCAGGCATACCTGTTCCTTTAATTCCTGGTTGCACATGAGAATAAAGTTTGCAATTAAATTGGAAAGGCAGGGAGATATTGAAAAGATTAATGTCTTCCTATTGCCAACTGGCAGAAATACTGGCTGAGGGAGGTTTGAGAAAATTCTGCAGCTATGTGGCTCTGTACTAAGGAAGACAAGATTCAGAAATGGAGAAGGGGTAAGTAACACCTCAGATTGTATTTGCACAGAGTATGTTCACTGCTTGTCAAGTCTAGCAGTTATCCACAAGAAATAAAATAAATCTGAAGATTTAATCATAGGTTTAGATTTGATTTGGTCTAAAATGAAGGCAATCCTGAGTAAGCTGCCGAGTTAAGTAATTCGGATGTGGCTTTCATGTGCAAATTTCTTTTGACTCAGTGAAACAACAGCTCTAAGAGTCTGGACTGATGTCCACACAACCAGGCCTGCATGTGAATGCAAATGACTTCATTATAGGCCAAGTCTCCGTGCACCAATGAGCTGTACAGGACACTTGCAGTGATACCAGCTTTGTGTGCAGCTTTCTTGCTGTTTCTGTTTCCTGTCTGAAAATAAGTGGCATCTTATCCGTTGCTAAGCAGTAGGAAAGGGGTCCAGTGTGGCAGGGGAAGCAAAACTTCTCTTTTTGTTAGTGTATTGCTTTCACCCTGACAATTGATAACTTTTATATTACCTTTTTCTTCCATCATCTTGAATTTCATAAGTTACCTTGAAATGAGTCTGAATTCTGTTCAGCTTGCTGTATTGCTGAACTCACTGAATGCACATAGCAAACAATATATTCATTGACAATAGCAATAAAAAAGATCTGTTATTTTCAGTTACGTATAGCACAATCTTTTGTAGGAAATATTCAAGGAAAATATAAAGAGCAAGGATGGTTCTTTATGTATATTTTTACCCTTCTAGCTCAGAGACCAGTACCTCTGTACTGTGAAGGGAATTCCAGATAGGCACTCCAAGCTTTTGTTTGACTTGAGAGACAGGCTCACAAGCCTTTTTAATTATGCCACACAAGTAGAGCACTTTAACAGATTGGGTTAAGAGTACATCCTGCAGAGCTTCTTAGCAATTCCTGTAGCTAAAGATCTTGTTAGGTGAGGTGGGAAATGTGAATTTGTATCACACCACTGAGTAACTGAATTTGGATTACTCAAAGCGTATGTGCAGGCTGTTATCCCCAAAAGAAGTTTTCATGCTATAGTAGGGAGATTTTAGGCACTTTGCACAATCGGTAGCTTGTGGACAGAAGGTATGTTGACAGTGTATTGTAAACTTGGTTTAGATTCCTAGATTCAAGACCAAGTCTACATTCCATTTGAATGTCTGAAATCTTCAAATCCATGCTTGACTGCTTCCTCCTCTGAACTACAAAATCTGTGGTATGTTCAAGTAGTAGAGCGAAGCATAGACAAGCAAATAATTTTCTTTCAACTCAAACAGAAGGAGGCATTTCCCTATAGTGCAGATATTTAGTTTTGGACAGAGCTAAGAAACAGTCCTTGCATGAGAACTTGTAGCCGAGTCCTGATGATTGCCTTTTCTGGTTACTGACTATTGAAATACCCTCTCTCAGACACATAGCTTTACCCTTGTACCAGATGCAGAACTTTGGCTTGTATTTTGCTGTAGTTGTTGTCTGACCCCTTTTGTGAATCTGTCCTTTTGAGCATGCAAATGCATTGCTTTATCAACCCTAGCTTTTATGCATTTAAGTGCAAGAGAACGAGACCAGGTATACTTGGTATGCTTTTTGACTAAAATACTGTTCCTTAAGAGTCTAAAAATGAAGCAATATTTCTCTGTCATGGTCATTCTCATGTTTCTGCTGAGAAAAGAATTATACTTAGAAGAAGAAATTAAAAAAACAAAGTAAAAGGAAGATCCCTCAGCAAGTCTTAAAAAAAAGTAGTTTTTCCATCCTACACAATTAGACAACTAGCATCAACAACCACAATATACAGGAGGATGTAGATGTTTGAGGGCCATTAGGCACTCAACATTTCCTTGAATGAATCACAATTACACAATCACCAATCCTAAATCATTTTGTCCTGATCCATCATGAAGATTTATTAGTCCTTAACATTTCTCATTGTTTACTGGTGACAGGAGTGCTTGGTGCTTGAAGGTGATCTGACACTTCTCTGGTTGCTAGTACTGTATATTCCATTCCATGTGAAAATGACATACAGACACCTATTACCAAACACCAGTATCACTTAGTACCAAACACCTGGTATCAAACAGCAGCCCCTAGAAATACCTCTAGGGATTACAGGCTCCTGGCTGCCTTCCCACATCTCATGGTAGGCACACAGCTATTTTATATTCCATTACCCTGATGTCCCTGTGCTTGAGCATATGCTGTTGTCTGTCTTGGGCATATATCCAAACAGAGTGCCTGCAGGCTGTATTCTCCTATAATCCATTGTATGTTCTGAGAAATCATATGATCTCATTGGTTTTTCATATCCCGCAGTTTTAAGCTGTCGAAATTGACCTTGTGTCATGTTTCTCTTTTGCTTTTTTTCTGTTAAGGCTGTCCTAGATCTTCAGGTTCAAGTATGATTGAGTGCAGCAGTATGTTTCTGTCACAAAAGGAACAGATTTTCTCAAATCAGACACGGTATTATATAGGTCCTAGATATTTCTAGGCTGTGCAAATTAAATTTTAAAATATACTGTTCCATCCCCCCAAGAGTTTAATTCAAATTTCTGTAGCTGAAAATTCAAGACAGTTTTGATATGTGCAATAAAACTGTCCATCACTTCAGACCTCTTGGCAAACATTTTCTTCTGATATGCTATACTCAGAGTACCAATTTGTACTTTTAGGCACAGCTCAGAAAAAGAAGTAACGCATAAGCAGCAGTCTGGAAACAGAGCTCCCTCCTATGAGTCTCTTTTTGCCTGTATCCACAGCAAATTACATCACTTCTCTGCACCAGCTGTTTCTTAACACAGTGACTGGACAAAAGCAAGGGTATATCCTCTTACCTCTGCTCCCTACCTGACTGTATCAGAAAGGAGGACAGTCTAAGGTCAGGACACCACCCACAGTTCCACAAGTAAGGACTAGATATCAAAATCCAGTCCTATGCTATTACCAAAAGATGTCCATTATGTTTTCAATGGTTTGTAGCTTCACCAAATGTTTTCTGTTAGGAACATCTGATTCTGTCTCAGGCTGAGTTCTTGAATGTTGTTCATCTGGTTTGAGAGTGAGATAGAAAAACAAAATAACAGTTCTGCAACTATTTTTAAAAATAGTGAAAAATAGGAACAAAATTGCATGTAGTTATGTGATTAAAGCTGGCACCATCACCATCCATGCACTCAAGGGAGTCTACTTAAGGCTGCACAATTGATATTAATTTTGGTATATTCTATGTTACATTTTTTACAATGTAACGCTTTTCAACAAGGTTTTCTGTAATTGTATGCTTTTGGGGATGTGTGTATATATGTATTTGTAAATTCGTAGGAGTGGTATTTAATGTATTTCCCTGGAACTTCTAAGTCCTGTTTCCTTTTGTGAGGGAGAATATTTTTACTCAATAGATTCCACCCTCACAGCAGGAAATTTTGAGCCCAGCAAAGGAATTTTAAGACCCTTGGACCAAATTTTACATTCTATATGTAAAATTTATTTTATAAAATTCTCATTAAAGTCTATTCCCAAAACTAAGAAAGGGCTACTGGAGTTTATCTCTGGTATTATACTAAGTTTCAGCTACAATTTAAGAGTGGGAATTAAAAGATAGATTAAAGAAATAAGAAATCAAATAGGTACAAATGTCTGATGTGACTTTTCTTTTACAAGGAAACGAATTACTTCAGAAAAATTTCAGAAATATTCTTTGAAGATTTTCTTATATGTGAAGCATCCAGTGGTAATTAGGAGACTTGTATGTAAAAGTGTAATCTCTTTAGAGTAGCTTCTAATAAATTCCTATGTGTTTAAAAAAACTACAAACCCCAATGGTAAAGGCCCAAGCACAACAATAAAAAACGAAATCTAGCCCTCATAAGCTCGTAATCCATCAGGAATTTGCCATTTTCTCTAGAAAACTACACAAGACTGAGTGAAGATGAAAAATTAACAATAATCAGGTTTTTTATATTGGCTTACAGTGGAAACACTGCATTGTCAAACTATACTTATAGTAAGTCCTATACCTGAGATAGTCATAGATGTGAAAGCATTTAGTCATTAGATTATTGCAGTATTAATTTTTTTTCCTCTAATTGGTTATTTAGGGAGATAAAACTTGACAGACCTGAAGAATAACTGATTTGATGGGTTTTTCATTCCTTTGTACTCACAATCACAATAGATATCATAGTATGTGGCCCATAGAGTCTTCTGCCTTCTCTTCAGGAGCCTCTGGTAGCTTGTGGTTGTGTTTCAGGGTAGGGTAAGTCTGTGCATGTTCTTTTCATGTCCTGTGAATAATCAGAGGAGTTCAGTCTGTAGACCTGCCATAATTAGAACTTTCTTGAGCAGAAAGCAGCACTGTGAGGTGCTGCCTGTGGGAGAATAAGGCAGACAGAAATCTTAGGAACTTCAAAAAGGAGAAGTGAGAAGTCCTGCACCTGGGGAGGAGATATTCAAAAGCTGTTTGGACGTGGGCATGGGCATCTGGGTCTAGGTGGCCTTGCTTGAGCAGAAGAGCTGAAACAAATGACCTCCACANACCAAATTTTACATTCTATATGTAAAATTTATTTTATAAAATTCTCATTAAAGTCTATTCCCAAAACTAAGAAAGGGCTACTGGAGTTTATCTCTGGTATTATACTAAGTTTCAGCTACAATTTAAGAGTGGGAATTAAAAGATAGATTAAAGAAATAAGAAATCAAATAGGTACAAATGTCTGATGTGACTTTTCTTTTACAAGGAAACGAATTACTTCAGAAAAATTTCAGAAATATTCTTTGAAGATTTTCTTATATGTGAAGCATCCAGTGGTAATTAGGAGACTTGTATGTAAAAGTGTAATCTCTTTAGAGTAGCTTCTAATAAATTCCTATGTGTTTAAAAAAACTACAAACCCCAATGGTAAAGGCCCAAGCACAACAATAAAAAACGAAATCTAGCCCTCATAAGCTCGTAATCCATCAGGAATTTGCCATTTTCTCTAGAAAACTACACAAGACTGAGTGAAGATGAAAAATTAACAATAATCAGGTTTTTTATATTGGCTTACAGTGGAAACACTGCATTGTCAAACTATACTTATAGTAAGTCCTATACCTGAGATAGTCATAGATGTGAAAGCATTTAGTCATTAGATTATTGCAGTATTAATTTTTTTTCCTCTAATTGGTTATTTAGGGAGATAAAACTTGACAGACCTGAAGAATAACTGATTTGATGGGTTTTTCATTCCTTTGTACTCACAATCACAATAGATATCATAGTATGTGGCCCATAGAGTCTTCTGCCTTCTCTTCAGGAGCCTCTGGTAGCTTGTGGTTGTGTTTCAGGGTAGGGTAAGTCTGTGCATGTTCTTTTCATGTCCTGTGAATAATCAGAGGAGTTCAGTCTGTAGACCTGCCATAATTAGAACTTTCTTGAGCAGAAAGCAGCACTGTGAGGTGCTGCCTGTGGGAGAATAAGGCAGACAGAAATCTTAGGAACTTCAAAAAGGAGAAGTGAGAAGTCCTGCACCTGGGGAGGAGATATTCAAAAGCTGTTTGGACGTGGGCATGGGCATCTGGGTCTAGGTGGCCTTGCTTGAGCAGAAGAGCTGAAACAAATGACCTCCACAGGTTCCTTCCAACCTCAACCAGTCTTTGATTATGTGATATGTCTAGGCTTAGTTTTGTTCTAACTGCAATTTGTGGTAATGTCTACACAAATCAAGTTTTAATACACGCCCATGCTAAAATTACAATATAGATTCTCCAAGTGAGAAATACAGTGCCCAGAATCTTGTAGGACTTGCTTTTATGGAAATAATTCTACTAACTTTTCAGGGAGAGAAAATTTTCTTGTTCTCTAAACCCGTCACCAGCTTTATTGCTCTTCTTTGGATGTGCTCCAGCACCTCAATGTGTTTCTTGCAGTGGGCCCAAAACTGAACACAGTATTTGGGATGTGGGCTCACCAGTGCCGAGTACAGTGGCATGATCACTTCCCTACTCCTGCTGGCCACACTATTCCTGACACAGGCCAGGACGCTATTGGACTTTTTGGCCGCCTAGGAACACTGCTCATATTCAGCCAGCTATCAATCAACACCCCCAGGTCTTTTTCTGCCTGGCAGCTTTCCAGACGCTCTTCCCCAAGTTTGTAGTGTTGCCTGGGGTTGTTGTGCCCCAAATGCAAGACCCAGCACTTGGCCTTGTTGAACCTCATACCATTGGCACTGGCCCATCAATCCAGCTTGTCCAGATCTCTGTGTAGAGCCCTCCTACTCTTAAGCTGATCAGCACTGCTGCCCAACTTGGTGGTGTCTGCAAACTTACTGAGTCTGCACTCAATCCCCTCATCCAGATCATTGATATAGATATTAAAGAGAAATGGCCCCAGTACTGAGCACCAGGTCACACCAGTTGTGACCAGCTGACAACTGGATTTAACTCCATTCTCCACAACTCTTTGGCCCCAGCCATCCAGCCAGTTTTTTACCCAGTGAAGAGTATGCTCATCCAAGCCATGAGCAGACAGTTTCTCCAGGAGAATGCTACGGAAAATGGTGTCAAATGACAATGTTTTTTCCTTTAACTATTAAACAACGACAAGTCATAAATTGTTTCAGATGTGTC
Organism: Chionis minor; assembly: GCA_013398295.1. Classification (NCBI taxonomy): domain Eukaryota; kingdom Metazoa; phylum Chordata; class Aves; order Charadriiformes; family Chionidae; genus Chionis; species Chionis minor. The sequence continues at coordinate 315,009 of VZSF01003744.1, read as the reverse complement.
TTTGACAATCAAGAACTGTTTTACAGTGCCTATTTAAAGACATTGCATTCAGAGAAAAAAAAATCAAAGTTTTTGTTAAATCTATAGCTCATCACATTTTCTTATGGGTGCTAGGTGCAGGATATCCTCTCCACCAGTTAGATCAGTCTTTATTATCTGAAACAGGGATTTGCATTTCGCACAGACTGCATGTCTATGTTTAATGTTGCACAACTTGATAGTACTTTTTGTTTTTTAAAAGAAGCCTAGTTCGTTTCCATTTCTTTTAATTTCAGGCACCAATATCTTACCATCAGCTGTCAAAATTTCAGAAATTACTGATGCATGTTGCATCAACTACGCCTCATTGAGGTTACGGCAAATTTTTTTCTAGCTTGATTGTAAGCTCTTTGGGAAAGGAATGGTTATTTGTGGAGTGCCTACCACAAAACCTCCTTTCCAAACATTGGCCTTTACTTACAGAGCTCCAGCAATGCAGCAGCAGAAATTACTCTGACGTAGCTCTGTAGAACAACTGTTTCATTCTTCTGTTTCACTCTCTATTAAACCCTGGAAGCACCCTTCTGTTTTCTTTTGTGTTAAGTTCTTAAATATAATGCTCTGCCATTTTTTTTTTTTTTTTTGGTATAAAGTGCACAGAAAGATTCATTAAGCAGGTAGCAATTTCTTCAGGGGACAGTAATACTTGGATAACGTAAAATTAGAGTCCCATTCTTTTTTATTTTTTAAATGAAAAAAAAAATCTTGTATGTTTGTTTCCTGCTGTCCTGTAGAATATAAAAGTTTCTGTGAGGAAATGAAAGCCCAAAACATTTTCTGATGAAAACTATTCATTTTCAGCTAAGCTATGAACTTTCAGAAGTGCCATTGTTGACTTCTAGGGAACCCTAGGTTAGAATCTCATGCTTTTTTACAGGCTGGATTTCATGACAAGACACAAAGACATCCCAAGATGTATCTTGAATCTACATGGAGCACATACAATGCATTGTGTCTTTTCCAGATAGCCACCTGCAGCCACAGGTCACACAAGTAAACCGCATTATTTCAGATGAGACATTAGACTATTAATATAACACTAGATTTTCTATTTGGGACCACTCAGTTCTCTTGCCAAAAAACCAAACCAAAACAAAACAAAAACCAAATGCAAACACTAAAACAAAACAAAACCCAACAACAACAACAACAAAGCTCAGAACAAAAATGTCAAACCACAAAAAACAACATAGAAGATACTTAGAAAAAAATTACACTGAATCGAGAGACAATTTCCAGAAAGGAAGTTTTCTTCTAGAAGGAGAGGCTTTCCACTGGAAAACATGTAAGGTTTTCTACATTCTTTTCCATGCAAGAGGAATGATCATATTCGTAGGCTACTCTTCGCATAGATTCATAATAATATATTAAGAAAAATATTGTCAATGTTTTCCTCTTACAGTAGTCCTTTTGACTGCTTAAGTGGCTCTTCTCACCATTCCTTTGCTATCTGGTCTTGCATTACTGTTAGATTTACATGTTTAAAAAAAACATATTGTAATTTTGGATGGATCTTAAAATAAATGTAAAAAACCTTTTCATGTGCTGAAACCTTCCTTAAAAGATTTATCAGTAACAAGAAAACCAGAAATAGAAACTGCACTCAATTAAAAACTGGTGGGTTTGTACGCAGTGTGGAGCTCTATTTACTGTGATGTTATTAAATTTTCATACGTTAAATTATAGTTGCTGGTTATAGTAATCTAATTGTTCTATTTCCATGAATATAAAATGGTCTGTTATGAACAAGTTGTATTTGCAATAGTAACAGTATAAAAATGTTTTTTCTTATTTCTAGTTTTGATGCTTGTAAATTGTTTACAGAGATTTAATAGATTGATCTAGTTCTTTCTATAACCTTAGACAAGATTGAGTTTTAACAAAAGTGATCTCTGTGTGTACGTCCAATGTCTTTTGTTCTTTAACTCCTTACAGAATATATCTGCATCCTGATCTTTCAACGTATTGTACAAATTGGTATGGCTAACCAGCATTGCTAACCATTGATCTTAATTCTTTTAGCCACCATATAAATTGAATCCTTTTGTAGCAACATCCTTCCCATCCTGCTCAACTAAATTCTTAAACATTTTTGCAATGCAGAGAAGCAATTATCTTGGAAGGGGTTTGAAATATATAGCAGTGCTAATAAATGCAAAGGAAAAATGTGTTTATGACTATTTCTTACACGTTTATTTCAGAATAAAACAGCATGGGTGAAATGGCATAAACCTTGCATGTAGCCCAATAAGGTTTATTTAAAGTAGCTATAAGGTGAGCTTAAAAATAGTTTTCAATAACATAAATAACATAAAGGCAGCTATTAGTTTTCAGAAGCCAAACAATTAGATCTATTTTGTATTTTTCTCATCTATTTTTTAGCTAAAAGAAAAAAAAATGCAAATAATAATTTATAATCAGTTTATAAATGGCTTATAGCTTGAAAAGCTGCTGCAATAATCAATGCGTTCAAATACAAGAATGTGCAAATGAAAGGCAGAGCCAGATTTGTGGCACACAGTCCACTAACACTTGCATAACTCTTATATTACAAAATTCTCCTTGACTTCTTTATGTTATGATCTTCTGGCAATCAGATTGTGGTTTTTTGTTTGTACTAAAATGTCACAATGAAAGACAATGAAAGATTTGTTAAATTTGGAGCTACTACTTTCTGATCAAGACTCAATACATGAAATATTTTGATGCACTTTAGATATTCATTGATTACCATTGCAAAATTATCTAAAAAACTTAAAAATTGAAAATCTGTGCATTCTACTACAGAAGATATGCATAACAGCATTTTCTCTGAGACTAATAGCAGTAGATGAGCTTATATTTATATGTATTACCTCACGAAGTACTCCAAAGGTATTTGAAAAACATTTTGAGAACTCTATCTACTCAATCAGTATTTCAGAATCACTTAACCCATCAATGAAATGACACCTCTGCAATGGGATGGAGTAGTGGTTTAACAGAACATAGCAGTATTTTATAACAACTCTTCTTGCATTTACAGTTATTTTCTAGAAACGCATGAAATATTATATCATGGAACTAAGTATGATATGCAATAATGCTGAGTTCAGCATCAACCAGAGCAGGAAATAGTTAAGCTCTTGTATTTAAGTATCCCAAGGTTCTAACAATTCAGGCACCAGGCAGAATAAAGAGTATTTTGCCTTTCTTATAATATTTAATCAGGGAATGAGTACTACTTAAAAAGAACAAAAATGCAAAGGAAGCAAACAAACAAAAAGAAACAAACAAAGAAACATGGCTAACGGAAGCCAGCCTTCAATTATTAAAGTACAGACTCTTCTGAGTGTTCTATTTGCATTGAACTGAAAGGATTCTAATATCCTATAGCTGAATATCTACCTATTTTTATATGTGTTACTTTGACTGTACAAGGGAGGTGTCACTATTATAAATGATGCTTTTCTTGCTTTGGGTCCTGCTAAGTAATGAAACTACCTTGATATGTAATGCTTCATTGTTAGAATTATTGTTGCATTCTAACAGTGAATTTTGACTTAATGTGATAAATAGGTTCAAGTAGATAAGATATGGAAGAAGAACTTCCTGATTTACTATTTGAGAAGACAGTCATAACTGACAAAGATCTTCAGATGCAAGCTGCCATAAATATTCAAAGGTAAGAAGAAAAATAGCTATGGATTTTTGTTGTCACATTTTATTACTCTTTTAGATAAAGTTTTTTGTATCATGTTTATGAAATAAAAATACCGATACATCCTTTGCTCTTAATTTCACTAGACAGAACAGTCTTTTTCAGAGAGAGTTTTGCATTTCTTTCTGTGAAAAAGACAGTGTTCTGGTTCTTCCTAGTGCTTCTAAGAAATGGACATGTCTGTAACAAGCTCAAGCCAACAAAGCTGGTAAGATGGAATTGTCTCACTCACGGTCTTTCATGTGTGTGACTCAGGTTCTCATATTGCTTCTTTTTTCCATCAGTGGATGGTGCTGCCTTTTTAGATGGTCCTACGGTGCTACCTATTTACTGTTGCTTTGTTTATGGATAGCTTGTAATTGCTTAGATACCCCAGTCAAGACTAGGACGTTAGGAGCTCTATAGAGATGTTAAGTACATGTAATTTTCTTTTCCGTCCTGCACTTGGAACACAGAAGAGTGTCTCTCAGTGAACAGCAAAAGCTGCCACTCTGTTGCCTTAGCAAGTGAACCAAAATACGTATAAGTAAGGGAGTGCATTTTTGAGTGTGAAACAACAATCTTTTCCTGCTTTTAGTAATAAAACCTGTAGTGACCCCTCCATCTTCCTCACCAGCATTCCAATGGCTTATCAACATCTTGAAAGCCAAGAAATTCCATTCATTGATTAAAATCATACAACCTCCAGTATGAACATGTTCTAAGATTCAAAACGTACAGTTTGATATTCTTAAAGACATTGGAAATATTAAAGATGTCTTTAATCCTTCAATTGAAGACAAAAGAAAACAAAACTCTTTTTAGGCTGGAGGTATTTATTTTTTCTCCCCTTCAGCATTGGTGATAAATAAGTAATGTATGCATGTTTATGTGAGTATTAGGAGAAAGGAAAAGGAAGGAGAGCTCATATAGAATGATTCCAGACTTCAAAACCGACAAAAACAAATAATAGCATAATATTAGTAGTACTACTGTGCATAACAATAATGTGTCTGTCGTTAAATCTCTTTTTAGTCAAGGAGAAACATTACCTCATTTGCAATTTTCTCCAGGTGGGGGAAGGGGGGAAGAAGGTGAAAAGCTGTTCTCTAAATGCAGCCATTTGAAGATCCATGTGTTGAGACTGACCATGTTCTCTTGCTTTTAAACTGTTCCTTCATACATACATATCACAATGGAAGAAAAATTCTTAAAACAAGAAATTGAAACTATGGTGGTTTTTTTCCTAAGTGAGTTTGGCTTTTAGAGTTTAGGAGCTGTCACGCCTGAAGTTTGAAAGGAAAAATAGATTGTTTCTGTGCACTGTCACAGTTTCGTATTTACAGTGGCATATCACTTTACTACTCCTGCTGATGGCCCACCTGTCTCCATTGCTCTGAATCAACACTTCAGGACGCAGCACCTACTGTTAGCCACTGAGAAATACTCCCCAAGGCAGGAAAGAGGCAGCACGCCAAAACCAACATTCACAGCCAGTTAATGAATGCAGAAATAAAACAAACAAAAATACCCTGGAAAACATTTCTAGAAAACCAATTAAATCATATGATAAAGAGTAAAAGGTAGGGTTCAAATATGGACTGCTAGAAAGAACAGAAACAAAATCATTTTATCTGGCACCAGATTAGTTCTCTGTCCTATTACGTATTGAATGGTTTATTGTCTTATTTTCATCTCACATTACCCTAACTGATGCCCTTAGTCTTGATTTACACTGTATTGAATGGAAAACAGTCATCAACTTTGAATTTCTTTGTGAACATCAGATGGAACATTACAAAGACAACTCTTGTATGAATTTTTTACCAAGCAGTTGAAGGTGCTTTTGAGGTTCATAACTTCCAATCTTGTCACGTTCAACTATAAAGTGACACCCTTAGATTAAAAAGAAAAAAAAAAGTCATTATCTTCTAGAGGGGTTTTAAAGCACAATCTGATTTAGCCCAGGTGTATGACCTGACACACTGACTTTTGAAGCAGCTCAAAAGATTTGTTTTGATTTCAGCAGGGGTTTGCTTAAGCTTTCAGTACACCACAGAATTCTAATGTTAGGGATGAATGGTAGGGGAAAAAAAATAATGTTTATGAGGTTCTCAGCTCAGCAGGAGCTGGGAATCATTCACTCTCAAGCTGATTGGAAGTATTTTGCTTTCCTCCCAGGTCCTGCTGAGCTAGAACACAGTGGGAGCTAGAAGCCATTGTCTGTGGCAGGTAGGGGATTCCAGCTCTTGCTGGTTTTGAAGCTTCTCCTGAGCTCCAGAGAAAATGTTTCACTTGTCAGAGTTGAGGACATCTTCACCTTGACGAGTTTTGCACTCAGTGGAACCCGTGAACTAGACCCTGCAGATTCATTCCTGACTGGTGGCTGCCAACATGTTTCAGGATTTATTGAGTTGAGGCTCTTGGGAGTCAGATTCCACAGGCTCCTACAAAACTTGTGATCATCATTTTTTATCAGTGACCATCTTGTCTAGCTTCTGCTAGAAAGAAGAAAAGCTCAGCTACTGCTAGGAGCTCGACTGCCTTCAGAGGTCAAACAGAAATTTAACTGGAGCATTACATCTTACTGGTTTGCTGATGATAAACAAATTCAGTAATTTACCCCAAAAGTGGCAGTATGTTAGCCCTCTGAAAAGTTGCACACCACCACACACTACCTTACTATGTATTGAATGTACAGAAAAGAAACCAAGAAGTGAAAAATAATTGAAGTGAGGAAAGACCAAAGGGTTTGATAGGCTTGATCACGAATAACGCTGTTTATTTCTCTGCCTACATACATATTACACAACTGAGCCTTGGGACTGGGTCATTTGAGTCTACTGCTTCTTCATCCAGATTAGAGTATACTTAGGCACGCATCTCATCAATATAAAAGCAAACATTAGACTTGTCATTTGTAGCGCTATTGATAATCTTTAATCAGACTAATTTCTGAACTCAGATAACTTCTTTTTAGCTACTGTTTGTGGCAGCGTGTGGGAGGAACTAATACATAAAAGCTAAGAGTGTGCCTGAACAACGTACTACTGTTATGCTCAACTGTTGCACTTCTGGAACTGGTGGAGCAGAGCAGAGCATAGAAATCATGCTGTTGTTCTCACTGGAAAGCAGAAACTAACAGCACCTCTTCCTGGTCTAAAGTGAAAAAAAGCTAGGTTCTTTGGTTTTAAGGGGGAGAAAAGCTCTATGCTGTTCGGCATTGCAAGCTAAGCACTGAAGAGATAACTCACGTGGTGAACCTCCACTCTGCTTTTGGAAAAGTGCCCTTAATTGCATCTTCTCAGCTAAGAGTAAAGACAAAAGCTGAGATTAGTCTTCCTCTCCTTGTATCAAGGTGGCTACATAGAGATATGTTGGTCTTTGCTAGGAGATGAAGCTAACAGCTGCTGCTTTCCAGGACAGCAAAGGAAGATCAGTTCAGTTCAGGCGCAGCTAGGAAGTGGCAATGCTAAGAGGTAGTAGAGAATAACTTTCTATCCCTCGTGGCTGTGTCTTGCTATTGAGCTCCCATTGATAGCAAAGGGAGCTCTGACTTTTCTAGAAGAGGGCTTGTCAAGACCCCGAGCCAAAGTATTCTGAAATGTAGAAGTTTCATACTGCCACTGTACAGCAAACAAGTCAGTCAACAAGCCTGGATTCAGGCTGGTCCAAAACTGTACTCCAGGCATGATCTCTGTCGCCTCTTCTCCAGTGTGGAACTTGCTGGGCCCAAAGTACATAAAGAGCTGATGCATAACTTGGTCTGCTCCTGCTCTGTTTCTCATATGCCTTTCTCTAATCATCCTATGCTGATCATCTGAATGCAAAGTACATGACTAGCGCCAGCCTGCTTGTGTTAGTTTCCTGCCGCGTAAGATTCCTTAGTGGCAGCAGTCCTATAAAAACAACTTTCCTGTGGAAAACCTTCATTTTGAAATGAATAGGAAATTCAGCTTTTGTCCTCAATTTTCAGCTATTGTAAATTATTTCCCCACTATTGATACTGTTACTTAAAATGTTCTACAATCTATTTCAGTGCTCTCCCGAACAGAAGTTGAATCTAATTTTTTATGGAGATAACTTTTTTCTAACCACAGAAGTTAGTTTCTTCCTAACTGTAATGGAGTGTGACAAGGTAAAAACAGCCTTAGAAAACATTGGGTGATTTCCAAGATGCAATTGGAAACACTGGGGACATGACTATTAAATACTTGTAAGGTCTTCTTTGCTTCTTTAAAATGCCCTCAAGGATGGCATATATTTACATTATATCTTTTTTATATATATTTTTATTTTAGGATTATTTGAGGTGTGTAAAAGGTTTTAACACTTATGGAATCAGGCTTCAAGTAATTTTCTGTATAACTCTGTGTGACTACCTTAAACCTTTTCCCTACTCTACAAAACTGATGGAGCCCAAATCTTCTCAATCTAAGAAGAGCTAAAAGCATGTGAAAAAATAGACATGGAAAAATAGAGATGGACTAATTTTCATCAAAATCAGAGAATACAAAAACTTTTCAAGACTCTGCATTAGGCCTAAAGTTATTTAATACACTTCTTCATAACCTAGAGAAGTAGCAAAATCTTCACAGCACACAGTTATATAAGTCCATAGAAACCTTTGAAAAACATCAGTGGGATCCAAACATGTTGACTGAGGGGGACAGTACAAGTGCAATTCTAGGTCCTTGTTGTTAAATATTATCTGGACCTGTTGGAGCGGGTCCAGAGGAGGGCCACAAAGATGGTCAGAGGGTTGGAGCACCCTTCCTGTGAGGACAAGCTGAGAGAGTTGTGGTTGTTCAGCCTGGGGAAGTGAAGGCTCTGGAGAGACCTTGTAGCAGCCTTCTAGTATCTGAAGGGAGCCTACAAGAAATCTGGAGAGGGACTTTTTACAAGGGCATGTAGTGATAGGACAAGGGGCAATGGCTTCAAACTGGAAGAAGGTAGATTTAGATTAGATATTAGGAAGAAAATTTTTACTGTGAGGGTGGTGAAGCACTGGAACAGATTGTCCACGGAAGTTGTGGAGGCCCCATCCCTGGAGGTGTTCAAGGCCAGGTTGGATGGGGCTTTGAGCAACCTGGTCTAGTGGGAGATGTCCTTGCCCATGGCAGGGGATTTGGAACTAGATGATCTGTAAGGTCCCTTCCAACCTAAACCATTCTACAATTCTATGATTATGTAATGAACACCAGGAATAAAAATATAAAATACAATATGTGTATCTCTATCAGTTTTCAATGAGCTATAGATATCCAGAAAGAAGTCTTAGGCGTCATTATGTAGCTATATAGCTGCAGCCAAAGCCCATCTTTCAACACGTCACAGTGGCCCTAAAACATACTTCTGGTAGGCAGCATAGTTATAGGGCTTCTGTGATACCACCCAAATGCAAAATCTTCCAAAGCAGGAGGCAGTCTCACGGTTGACTTTTTCAGTGTTGCATCAGTTTTGTACTGGCATAGTGACACAGAATTTGCTTTTTATGATAAAAATAAAAGTACTGCACAAAAATTATGACTGAGTTTGTAGTACTGACTTCTTCACTTCAGTGTGCATTTGCCAGTTCATTTACTTCCTGCCCTCTCAGCTTTAGACCTGCTACAGTCATACTAAATACATTGCCATTGCCTTTAAAAAAATAATGGCAGCAAGGGATAGACCAAATAGTTCTGAGAGTCAGCTGTTCTAAATGCATACTGATTACAAAAAACAATTTGTAAGGGGGAGCAGTTTGTAGGGGAGCTAGGAAGGAGAAAAAAAAGAAGAAACAGTGCATATCTCGAACAGAACCAAGCTGACATTTAAATGAGTGATCAGCAGATCAATGACTGCTGAAGCTTTCCTATAAAACAGAAAGGAATTTTTCTACCTCCCGATATACACAGAGTATATGACAGCATGCAACAGTTTTTTTAAAAAGGAAATATTTCAGGTAGGTCCCCCCCTGTGTGGCTCTTATCCCACACATTGTTTCTGCATACAAATCTTGTATTGTGTTACTTACTGTTAGCAGTCAACAGTTCAATGGCCCATTCAGGGAAGCAAAAATCACGAAGGAATTCATCCAGTAAAGGCAGCTTTCAAATAGCATGTGATCTGTATTAAATGCCCTCTGTCATGGATTTGCTGGAGACAGTTTCAGCCTCCACGTCTGTATCTGAAGTGCATTTCTGTTTCCCAGTTGCAGCAAATCATCAGTGCCAGATTCACAGACATCCTTTGGTGGTGATCTTTTAATTTACTTGAGAATATTTGGCAAAGCTATGTGAACTCAATGAGAGTTTTCAGAAATGGATTGTGTGTCCTACCTCATGCAAGTGCTGAATAAATTGATTTCCATTCTAATGATGTGGCTTGTGCTGTTAGCTTGCCGTTGGAAGCATTGCAAAGAGGAGAATGTTCTGTGAGGCAAGAGTGAGAAAACAGCTTTGTAAATGTGAAGCACTGCCTATGTACTGACTATGTACTGACCATGACTGTGATGTTTTACTCCAGGATTCCTCTTCATGGATTTGATGTTTCACAATATGACATCTTGGTAATACTTTGCAGATGTGTTTTTAAAAGGAGCTGTGCAACCTCTGATAAGCCTTCACTTGCATTAAACTCTGCATCCCCCCAGCAAAGCTTTACAAAGCTGGAGGCTTTCAGTTCACGTGTAAATTAAAATATGATTAAAGAATACAATCTTACCAATCCTAGGCATCAAAAAGAGAGAAACCTTAATATTTAGTTTGAGTGACTTCTTGATTGGAACTACATTAAAAACAACTCTATCTGACTGCCACAGTTTTGAGTTCGCAAGCAACTTGGTGTATCATCCAGTAAGACTCACTTCTCCAGAATCAATATTGCAGTTATTGAGTAATTACAGTACTTACCTGGGAAGACGGACAATGTGATATTTGTTAGGGGCTGATGGGTGATAATGGTGCTCAATGGAAGACAATAATTGAAAACAAAATGATCTTAATGCAGTCGACTGACACAATAGGAAGACTATGGTCTTTAAATCAAAACACACTTTATCTTCTTGATTATCAAAACATCATTTTAAAAATAGCAACTAGTAGCAAGACTTTTAGAGGGTAATATACCACTTTAACTTCTTTGTTAGCTTCAGGTTGTCAATAAAGACTCTAAATGTTAATCCTCTTGAAAAAGCGTTTTCTCACTCAAGGTATTCTTACAGGCTGTTACCAATGAAAAATAAGAGGAGCTTTCTGCAGTTCCTTTAAAAGTTAAGAAAGTTAAACTTTGGCAATTCAGTCTTTGATTCTTTTGTCACTTTTAGTAAGTGGTTGGTTAACATATGTCAGTAGTCTGTGAAGCATACATAGCATGCATATTTATGCACACTCTTGGGAGTTTGCCTTGACCTCATGAAATTGCTGCAAGTTCACCAGCAAACACCTACCTTATAGGCAGGTAAACCACCATCTACGAACTTTCAAAAAATACTCCTAAATTACTTAATATCATAGACTTTAGTAATACAGTCATAAACTGTCCTCCTCAAGAGGATGATAAGCTCATCTGAAAATACCAGAATAGGAAAGATGTGATTTGTCAGAAACCATTCTTTGGTTCCATTGTATTTCCCCACTTTCTACAAAAGCCATCAGTGACCAATCAAGCTCTGATTTTGTGAATTTAGTGACAAGTAGCTAGGCAAAATACTCAGCAAGGGTGATGTCCCTCTCTGAAATTTCAGGGTCATGATAAGGACTCAAAATGCAGCAAATGAATTTGTGGACCCCTTCCTGCCAAGTGCATTTCAGAATCAAAATATTCTAGTTTCAGGTGTAAAATCTTGCAGATGGTGTGAAATAGTTGATTTTTTATTTTTTAATTGAAATTTATACTCTTCAAGGGGAAAAGTAATTAGCCTAGCTCATACATCATGCAGTGTCTCATAAGCATCTCATTAATACTGCTTTTCTATGCCAAAGTGCAACAAAGATGATCATACATGTTTTTAACTATTGCACCATATTTCTTATGTATCTTGCCCCTAAGCTTTACCAGGACATTTACCACTGCAACCTAAACTATTCTATCATTCTATGGAATAAGAAAATTAATGTTTTGAATTGTGAACACTAGGAAAAAACGTTTTGCTATCTCATGTCTAAAATTTAAGCCTAGGTATATGGTTAATAAGAATTTCCTGTAATGAAATCCAATTTTTTCCAAAGGTGGTGGTTTCCTATGAAATTTAATTCCTTAATTACCTATCAAAATATAAATCCTTATCTAAATCTGAAGAGTAATCACGTAATTTGGAAACAGTGGGCACTGTAGGCAGTATCCTGTGTAGTAGAACTACCACTGTGCCCAATTATCTAGGAATTATTTTTGTACGTTCCACTTCTGAGGGTCATGTTTTTACTGCCCAGTAATTTTGTTAGTATGTGGGTTCATCTAGAATAACAGTGACCTCTAGGGATACAATTTAGTGTGATACATCAAGCTTTAAACTCATAGCTACAGATTTTATATTACATTTAGCAATCAAAAATGCATATATGAAAATGTTAAGTGAAGTTTCTCAGATCTTCCAGGTTGTTGAACATATGTGCTCTGATCATAAATTAAATTCATGTATATGTATATGTATGTGTATGTGTATGTGTATGTGTATGTGTATGTGTATGTGTATGTGTATATGTGTGTGTATATGTGTGTGTGTGTATGTGTATGTGCATGTGTATGTGCATGTATGTACATATTCATATTTACATGTTTATGGACATATTTATGCTTGCTGCTTTTTTCAGTTTAGGACTACTTAATAATTATTTTCTAACAATGAAAAAATTTATTCTTTCAACATTTTATTCCTTTTTGTCTGAGATATTTTCTTAATAAATAATTTGTAAATTAAAAACTGTAATGTTTCATTTTTAAACAGAATCTTTTTTTTTTCCTTCTTACTCAAACAATAAAAGTAATTCAAAATGAACTTGAAAATAATTCAGATTTACCTTAATATGCTTTTCTAGAGGTGAATTATTATGAGAAAATTGTCTTTCTTCTAACTGGATAAAGAGAATACAAATGCAAAATAATAGTTAATTTCTTATTATATCTGTAAGAAAATATATAATCTGAAATCTTGATTAAATATTCTTCAGTCATTTCTTCAACTTTAATATTATTAGCTTACCATCAATCTCTGCTTGCTCAGATGAGATTCTTAGTAAAAGACAGGAGCTTTCTCACTAAAGAATATTCCATGTGCTGAGGATTAAACTTTACTCAAATAATTTTATTATACAAATAATAATAATATTCTAGAGAGTGCAATGATTTGGTTAGCCTAATGGTTTGCTTAGATGTATAACCAAAGAATTTATATAAATTTTCAATGAAAGAAATTACAGAATTTTTGAATCTGTTGCATGGTAAACAAGTCATACAATCGATTTGTAGTTCAAGCCAGGGTTAACAGAAGCAATAGACATTAAGGTTACATTAGTCATTCTGGGTGCCAGACAGATGAGGAAATTACAGGTCCCAGTCTTGTTATAATGGCTTGACTAATTGACATCATTGTGCATATTCCAGCAGACTCCCATCTCTTGTGGCATATGAAGAGACAGTTGAGTCAAGAATCTGTGATTTTCCAGAAATGTGCTTGGTGAAAAGTGCTTGTTTCTGTGCAGACTAGGCAATTGAATAGGACAAGGATCCTTAAAAAGAGTAAAGGTCTGGGGTCAGGCTGAGGGGTCTGTTGTTGTCCTGTCCCAAGAGGGAGAGAACAAGGATGTAGCTGGAATGGAGAAGAGGTGCTCCGGAGTGGAGAATGGATTGCAGCTGGTGACCTCTGCAGATTCCCTCCTCTGTAAGCAACAAACTCAAACATGGGGAAAATAGGCAACAGGATCATAGCTATCTTAATGCTGATTCTTTGTTGCCCTAGGCAGGTACCTTTGCCTTTGACAAGAAAATTGACAGGAGTACTAGATACACTCTGATTATTCACTGACCCTTGAGACCGGGGGCTGGCATAAATAAGCACTCCAAGGATGTCTGTAACTTGTGCTGGAACTAAGAGGTAACAGTTTTCTCTGAGTCTACTCATAATCTGAGCATAGAGGCAAGATAACTCCTCAGTCTGCCCTTTCCCAATACTTGTCTCCTCACCCTGTGCATGGCATGAGGGCAGCTAGACTGTCTAAAAAGACAGTCTAAAATTCAAGTTTATACTAGCTGCGCCCTCAGTGGTCTCCATGTGCTGGAGAAGGCTTAACTAAAAGAAGGCAACCTGACCTTTCTGTCACCTTGTTTTTTAGCAAATATGTCTCTGTTCCTTCTTAAAAGAAGCTACAGGAGAGGCATGTGACTATAATTCCTAATAACTCATCAGACACTGGTTGCTATTGATAAAATGAAGCATAAAATTGCATGTATGACATGATGGAAGCAAGCATATAAACAAAGGGCTCCAAGTTTTGAAGACTATTATTTCTATCATTGTTTTTTTCTCTCAATGTTTTCTTTGTGGTTGCATAAGGTTATTATTTCTCTCGGTGTATTTTCTCTCAATTCTGCAGTAGCTTTCTTTTTTTGGCTCTTCTAGACCAGCAGACCTTATAGCTGTGCTAGCTTTTTTTACATGAAAACCAGCTGAAAAATTGGTGTAGTAGTTTATATCTAACAGAAACAAGCATTTTGTTGTTATGTTTATATTGTTAACTTCACTGAAACAAATATGTGGTCCGCGTATGATCAAACAACAATATTTAATTCTCATGGAAGGTACTTGCATTTTTTTAAGACAGCTGAAATTAGAAGGGAAGGCCCATATGAATCAGGTGAAAGATGATAGGTATTTTCTCTGGGTAAGTCAGTGGGCAGGGAAACGGATTTGGGAGACACCTTTCTGCCTGAGGGAAACCAAACTTTGTCTCCTGTGTGGGAAATTTTCTATCTCCATTCTCTAATACATTGGGGAGTAAGATAGTCACAGCCAATCCATATGAAAACTTAAACTATTTAGTAATCCAAAAACAACCACAGATTTTGGGTTGGACCAGATAATCTCAAAAGGTCCTTTCCATCCTCAACCATTTTGTGATTCTGTGTTTCTGTGATTTTAAATCCTTATGTACAGGACAGTTGCAAGTTTTGGACATATGGGTTTAAATTCCTTTTCCTTTAATTTCTTTTATAGACTGTTAACCAGTAAGACACTCACTTGAAAAGTTGGCAATACGAGTTAAAGTCCTTTTAGGAAGCAGAAGAACAGAATCTGAGTTTTGTATGTCTTGGATGAGCCTCTTGGCCTTGAGCTTGCTGCATGAAAAATGGAGTAGCTCTTGGTTTCAGAAGTCAGCTTTGTGTTCCTCCCATCCAGGTGGCTGTTTTTCAGCTGAAACTATTCAGTGAGCTTAGATCAAACTACGCAAGTAATTTCAAATCACTGTAAATTGCTTTGTTCATCCAGTAAACTATTTACAAAAGTATTGTTAATGATTAATTTGACCAGGTCCAAACTAATTATTTATAGATTTTAGGGTTTCCATTTGCACGGTCTCATGCACCTGTTTTTGGTTGCACGGAAACGTAAAGATTATAGCTTCTATTAATTTATAAGCTAAATCAAAACTTATAGGTCCCATATTTTGTGTGTATCATCTACCATGTATGCATATGTAAACAGCATATACATCTTCCAGCATCATCTCTGCAGAAGAGAAATTCAGAAACCAATACCTATGATGAGTATCACGCAGAGTTTATTATCAGCAGTATGATTTTTATTAAGTTAATAACATCAACAATTGTGCAAAATAGAGTTAATCATTTTACGTTACACTGATTTAATTGTCTCTAATAACAAAATAGTAATTTTTTGTGGGCTTTTTCTCTGATGCTTTAATATTAAAAAAACATAAATCAAAGCTGTTTTGACAGATGAACAACACAATTTTGTAACAGAATGGAAAATTTTAAAAACTGAATAGCTGATAAAAGATGAGTATAACCAGGGAGGATTGATGTTATAGCTGAAGGCAGCATTAGAGATTAGGTACTCATTTGGCTTTTCAGAAGGCCTGGTGACTCATTCCACATAAATGAAGTTTGTGATATGTAATGAAAAGCTTTCTATCTTCACTGCAAGCAAATTAGCAGGTATTTTGTGGGAAGAATGTTAATGTTATCTCACATTTGTTTCAGAGCAGGAACACATTAAACAGATGAGATTTGAAAAGAATTTCACTTTTATAACATCAGGTGCTGAAGGTACTAAAACAAGGTCACCTCTGTAAAGCAATGAGAGAAAATTAGGTTATAAACAAGCAGTGCCTAAAAATATATTCAGTCTGTTTCACCGACCAAATGTAACACAAGATTGCACCAAATTGCTAATTTTCTTTACCAAGACTGATAGTCATATGTCCAGAACTGAATCTGCAAAGTTAAACAATAAAAAAGCCATGGTTTGGTGAGAGAGAAGGCATAAGCATCTCAGTGGGCAAAGTAATTTCATTCCATTAAGGAAGAAAACAAGCCAGGCTGTTTTACAGCCTTTACTGTTCCACATTACAAAGCAATAGACTATTTGAAGCCATTACATCTTTTTTTTTTTTTTTTTTTTTCCAGGAAGACACTGAGAAACACAAAAGGATTTATATATGAGGAGAAAAATATTTCTTTTTTTATTCTTTTCTTTTTCATTTTTCGATACTGAATAACTGAGAAAAGTAGTGATCAAGATAGAAAAACGAAAAATTAATTCAGAAAAATTATTTAAAAAAAAATTATACTAAAGGAAACTAGAGTATATGAGAGATACAGAGAATCAGTATGTGCTAAAAAAAAGGCAGACAAGACAGAGAAATAAAAAATGCCACCTTTATTTTTTATTTGAAAACAAGACAGATATGAAATAAGACCATACATTTGCTAGCATTGGAATAAAGGTGAAAACAGGCCAAAGAAGAGACAGGTTAATAAATTAATAGCATTTTATTAGAGAGGACAGGATTACTTTATAGTTGGTTTGTGATTTAGGCATAATAAAGTCTTAGAGTGAGAGAATAAAAAAAAAATGTATCTATATGTACACACATGTAGAGATAACATAACAGAGTAACGTAACAGAGATTATTTAGGAAGAAATACTGAACATGAGGAACTGATACCTAGATAGGAAGACACAGATAGGGAGATAGATAGAAAATTGATCTTCAAGGCAAGCTGGAAAGGTAGATAAAGAAACACATTTGACGATAAATGTGGCCTTGCAACCTGGGAGATATGACTTATTATCATGATGACTTGTGGTAACAGTAGAAGAACTCCTAAGTAGGTAGCATATTTCTAGACATGATACAAGACTTTTTTATTCCTCCTGTTTTATGAAAGGGTCATAAAGATGAGAAACTTCCCTTAGTCATTCAATTTGTATTAAAGTAGATATCTTCTACATCATTCTTTTAAGACACTGTCCTGGTGTGAGCGACACAGGACTAATTTCTTTCCTAATGCTTGGGGAAGCTGTATTTGTGTAAGACTCTGGTGTCTGAATTAGTGAAGATATTTACTGTATAGCCAGCTATGGTGTGTGGGTTTCAAGGTCTCAGTGTTTTCGAGCTCACCAGGTGCAGGCCTGAGGAGGAGCAAGACTTGGGCACTTGACCCAAGCTGGCCAACAGGATTATTTCATACCATGAATGTCACATTCAATATAAACTATAAAGTCTGCTGCGAGGTAGGGGGGTTTCCCCCTTGCTTGCGCTTTCCCCTTTCATGGCTCCCCCTTGATGCATCTCCCTTGACGGCAGCGATCCAGAGGACTTCTTGCCCTGGTGCTGGATCCCTGAGGCCTTCCCTTCTTCCTGAAGCTGTAGTGCTCACAGTGTCCAACATTTACTGTCCACTGCTGGGAGTGCATGGCTTCCTACTGATATAGTTGGCTGAGTATAATCCTTGTACAGTATATACAGGTATCGGGATCAATATGGGTTCCTTTGTGTTAGTACTGTTAATTATCCAGTTCTATCCTATTAAATCTGTTTATCTTTCAACCTCTGGGTTTCCTTGTTTTCTTCCTGATTCCCCTTCCTGGGTGGGGAGGGGTCATCGGGTGAGAGAATAATTGTCTAAGCGACAATAAATTGTCATGGGTTTTCTCAAACCATAACAGACACATTTATAAAAACCTTGCAAGCCTTACACCAAAAAAAATCACATAACTCCTCATTCAATCAGTGATTTGTATCTTCAGTCCCCCTGGTTTGGTCCACATCAATGCAGTGAACTTGATCTAGGATGTAAAAAGCAATAGGCTGAAAACTTTTTGAAGTTTAACCAAACCTCCTTCATCAAAATATTTTTATGCCATCTTAGAAATTTGATAGGTGGTCAGGTAGAAAATTGTGCAGGTTGGGACAAGGTAAAGGTGAGTGAATTTTCCTGTTAACTTCAGTAGTTGCTTTAGAAATGCTATTTTAAGACAAAACATTTTAATATTCACTTTCTCTAAAAAGTTTCCCTTCCCCTGAAACAGTTTATAAACATAACAACTTTGTATGTTTGATAAAGAAAATGCCAGGGACTCTAATAATGCTTCTCTACCACACATTGGTGAGATAAAGCTTGTTCAGTTAATGTTTCTAAAAGACCTTGAGGGCTTTTGATGAGGTGCTTATTACTTCTTGAGCATGCCATTATAATAAAATATTGTGTTCTATAACTTCTGCTGGGGTACACTGACAGAGTACCAATGGAACTAACACAGCTACAGTTTTATACCAAATAAAGATCTGCTCAATAATATTTAATGCTTATTACAGATAAATAACCTGAGGAGCCTACATAAATAAAAAGCATAGTCTTAATATTTTCAAAGGAGAAAGTCATAGAAGGAGGAAAAAAAAAGGAAAAATAAAGCTTTATTTTGCATCACTAAAAAGCACATCATTTTAACCAAAGATTAAATCTATGGATCAAGAGTCTGGAGGAAAAAACATATGATCACATTGTTTTCTGAATAACATACATTTAAATTTGTCATACATCCAAGTATGTGAAAACAAGTGGAGATGGAAAATATGAGGTTTAATACATATTTCCATAGGTTTAACATATGCAAAAGATATTCCTGAACACAGGAAAAAAGCCAAAATGATGTCATTTTTTGAAATATGACTCCCCTTTCTAACCTAACACTACTTGTGGTCACTAATTTTAAAGCAAAACTGGAACTGTCTCTACCTGTCAGAGAGACTGCATTTATTACTAAGCAAACCAAGCTGTAAGGTAAACTAAAATCAAAAAGAGGTGAAGGAAAGGGATACTTATTAATATGTTGAAAGTATGGCAAAATAGACCCATGAGATCTGTCTGTAGTTGTATGAATATTTTCAGAAGCTGCAGTTAAAATTCCACTGCAATGCAATTATTTGAAGGTGAAAACTGTATACCTCTTCTTTGTTACTGTGAGAAAACAGAATGGAGGAAAAAAATATGAAAGAAATAGAGGGCACTTGTATACAGCAAGTGTCTACAGTTACACAGAATTTGTATCTTACTCTACAATAGTCTGAATGAGCTTTCACTTTGGTTTGAAAATCATGTTCACAGTGAGGAAAGTGCTTTGTGTGTATATATGCTCCCCCGTAATACAATATTGTCTAGTGACCTGACCACGCTTATAGCTCAGACTTTTATATTCTCATTGGAGAGTCTGAAGTTGCTCTTTTAGCAGCATCAGCTACTGCAGAGATTTCTAAGTTTTGTAGCCATGTAGACCTTCCAATTAGGGGTGACCTGTGCTGTGCAAGTGACAGACAAGTACCAAAAGCTGAAAGTATTCAGAGCCAGCTCAAGGTTCTCAGCAGGGTAGAAAAAAATTAAGGACATAACAAGATTTAAGGAGTGACAAATTTTACTGTTGTGGGGATAGCTAAATTATTTCCATGGAGAAGGAGGTGAGAGGTCTTTCTGAAATTTCTTCAGTGTCAGAGGATTACCAGAAGGTGTTTATTCAGTGCAGATTACCCATTCTGTAGCCTCAATTTCTCTTTCAGAATCCACATCTCTTTCTCTCCCAACCATATGAAATGCTTTGACTACAATGGCAGAGAACTGCAAGTCTTATAAGGGATTTCTGAGCTTTCACAGGTAAGAACAGCTTTCCAGTGCTCAGACTGAATTCAGTCAAGTCTTTCATTTATTAGCATGTTCTACTTAATATCTATTTCTGAGGTAGTTCTTCATATAGACTATGTAAAGTGATATTATGTGAAAGCAAATTTAGATGTTTTAGGTTAGCTTATAGTTAAATTTAGACCTTTTTTATTAATAGACTAGTAAGTCTTTTCAATTACTGTGATTTTCTCTTCACATTTAGGAACATGCAGGGCAAAAATCTCAACCTTTTTGTCAATTGATCTTGTGGCTGGTAACTGCTAGCATGAAATTTTGATTTTAATATAAATCATTTGTGACTCTTCCTTGTTGATGACTCCTCTATGACATGGAGCCTTTTTGCTTGTTTCATAAATTATCAGTGAAGACTCCTATTTAGTAAGGAATTGAGGGGATGATCGGAGCTTACACTTGCAGATCTTCATTTGGTGGCTGCAGATTGCATTAGCTCCATCTACTGACTGTCTGCTTGGAAATGTCCAGTCTTTGGAAGTTCCCCCATCGTACACGCATAAAAAATAGAATTGCTTATAAAAAACATCAATTCCATGAATGAATATGAATAATTCTTATTACTAAACGTGAATTGTATTATTTCACTCCGGAAATACACTTAAATATATAAAATATCACTGTAAATATTATGCTGTATTCCTCTGGGAAGACATTTTATAATTAAAAATCTATTAATTTATGTTTTACAACTATTTTAAATACACATATTTTATGATATGAAATTTTTTAAAAAGGTTTTATTTCATAGTTTTATGTTGTTTTCTTTCAGTTTTGTGAGGAAGACTACTGAACATTAATGGAAATTTCAGCACAAGTTTGCTGAACTGGTCATTTATAAAGAAGCTGCATTAAATTTTTTGAACTGTAAAAGCAAATGCTAGTAAAATATAACAGCCTGTCAGTAAAGCCAATTACACAGCAATTGATGAAGCTCCCTTTGTTCAATAAAGCAAGTTATAATGTCCATGAGTGCAAATCCTTGCTGATACTTAGTACTGCAGACAAGGTAGTTTTTTCTGGCTGTTAAGCACCACTGTGGAACAAGCTCAGTATTCCATGAAAGATTCTCTTCTCATCTATAGCATCTGGTCTTTGACCAGTGTTTGAACTACAAATGAGCTTAAGTGTGTTTTGTTTTCCTGCATAATCTGTGCATTATCAGTTTCTTACTAATATTGTTGTAAAGTACACAGGCATAAAAATAATATTTAAAGGTCTGATTTATTATTTTTTAACATTCCTTAGATGTCTTTTCATTGAGAAATGTCAGTGCTGATTTTGCTTATTAACAATAGATGTCTGTGTTAGCGATCAAACAATCACACTCAAAAGTAGTTCTGATTAGCAAGATTTTCATACTTTCTCAATTACTCAAAAGAATACTGTGGGATGTGATTGAGTAAATTGCCAGAACAAATTCTTAACATGAGCACCATTCGAAGTTTCAAAGGAAAGCAGTTCAATGCCTTCTGCCTTGGACTCCTGACAGGTACATATGGACATGTCAGGCATCCAACATGTTCCAATTCGACCCTGCATAAACAGATG
Organism: Chionis minor; assembly: GCA_013398295.1. NCBI lineage: Eukaryota > Metazoa > Chordata > Aves > Charadriiformes > Chionidae > Chionis > Chionis minor. Next base: position 293,552 of record VZSF01003744.1, on the reverse strand, counting down.
GACTCTACATCATACACACAGTGTGTCCTACATATCTATGAACAATAGTAGATTTTTTTCTGTGTCATCTATGGAAAGCATCTGCCCTGCATTCCTAGATGTCAGGCTGCTGCATACAGCCTGTCACTAGCTGACAAGGGAACATTCCAGTTACAAATTATGATTAAAGTGCTGGTCATCTTCCATGCCTGTAGAACTGAAAGGGTTTGGTGGTCTGAATACTTTTTCTAGCAGAATACTATTCTAGATCTAAGTTTCTGGTTTCATATAATCCTGTAATACCGTACAAATTTACTTTTTGAGTAAATAAAGAAAAACTAATCAGAAAGGAAGAAACAATAGATTTGTGGTAAAGTCCAGATTCCATTATTCTTAATCATAGTAAGCCGTACTGTGCTATGAAAATTCTTCCAATGACGGTTACTGAAATAGTCAGAATCAAACTATTAATTTTGTTTCTTACTCACTTCATATTTTCCTCCTCTTTTGAGAAAATACAAATTACTGTGGTTTTATGACAAGAGGCTTTAGAGAATGATACTGAGAAGAAAGGGACAGAGAAAAAAGTATGTTTAGATCTTGTAAGCAAACTGTGGTAACATTTAGGATACCTCGATAATAAATATTTTTCTATTAATGGGACATAGTTCTCCTTGCACAATAGAGACAAATATTTAAACACAAATAAACACTGTGACCTAGGCTCTTAGGCATGCTCAACACTGGGCTATTTTGGTTTTATGCCAACTTTGCTTTTTTTTCCAGATTGGGGGAATCCACAGCTGCTCATTTGAATCAGCGGAGGTAAGCAATTATAGGAGTAGAAACTGGCTGTCCAAAGTCTCACATACATCTCTCTAAATGATTTCCCAGGTGAGAGGTTTATCAGGTTGTAAATATTTATATTTAGGAAATGTTGTTACTAACATTATTATTTCTTATGTAGTGATAAAATTAAGGGTGATGAGTTCATTATGGAGTTCTAACAAAGCTCCTGCTCTGAAGAGTTCTCAGTTTAAGTTGGAACTTACTCTAGATATCACTGAATACAACAAAGTGGAACTTCACAGTAGACATAGCTAATAGCTAAAGAAACATCTATTTTCAATCTATCTGCATTTGTATTAAAAAATGACACACCCCAACGTAACTTACATTTACTACCAGAGGTGAAGTAGATATTCAGAAAAATGAAACAGGTATCCATAAAAATATATTCCTTTTCCATTTTCATAATTCTTACATTTAACTAATTTGTCAAAGCAGACAATCTTATGCTCCATCAATCTGTGTACATGACTGCAGGTATAACTCGATTCCCCTAAAGTGAACTGTATAAACTGACAGTCATTTATCTGACTTCATATAATTTTGTCACTCTTCTTTCTTTTATATGTTCTTCTGTTTGCTTGGTGGGTTTTTCTGGTCATATTTTTCTTTTACTCTGAAGACTGAATCAGAAATTCCAGTGAAAGTCTGTGCTTTGGAACTAGTTTGAGAATAACTTGCAGGGAATTAAAAAATTCGTAGTTGACCTTCAGACTTATAAAAATTCTAGGAACAGATTACTCCTGAGTTGTTCTTTGTGACACTTAGGCTAGAATATTTTTTTTCTTTAAATTAAAGTTTATTATTAACTCAAAAAAATAAAGGATTAAAGCCATCAGAGGCCCAAATCTGGTCTTACAGTATATCTTTCTTCATTAGTATCTTTGTATTCAGAACGTGAATCTGTTTGGCTATGCAATACTGGTGTAAAATTCTTTAGCAAACCATTTTAGTACAACATTGTGGTATTGAATTGATGTGCAGGTTAGATAGGAAAGTAGAAAGATGTCTTCTAGGGAGAAAGGTTATGTTTTACTTTAGAGCTATATATTGGTGTGTGTTGGTTTTGGCTGGGATAAAGTTAATTTTCTTCATAGAAGCTAGTATGAGGCTATGTTTTGGATTTATGCTGAAAACAGTGAAAACAGGGATGTTTCAGTAATTGCTGAGCAGTGTTTACACAGCTTTTTCTGCTTCTCACTCCACCCCACCAGTGAGTAGGCTGACGTTGCACAAAAAGTTGGGAGGCGACATAGCTGGGAGAGCTGACCCCAGCTGCCCAAGGGGATATTCCATACCATATGACATCATGCTCAGCATATAAAGCTGGGGGAAGAATAAGGAAGGAGGGGACATTCAGAATTATGGTGTTTGTCTTCTCAAGTAACCATTACACATGATGGAGCCCTGCTTTGCTGGAGATGGCTGAACACCTCCCTGTCATTGAGAAGTAGTAAACGAATTCCTTGGTTTGCTTTGCTTGTGTGCATGGCTTTTGCTTTACTTATTAAACTGTCTTTATTTCAACCCATGAGTTTTTTCACTTTTACACTTCCAATTCTCTCCCCCATCCTACCAGGGGAGAGTGAGCAAGTGGCTGCATGGTGCTTAGTTGCCAGTCAGGGTGAAACTATGACATGGTGCCTCTTAGATTTTCATGCGTAGATCACAGTCTGTATCTGTATCTGACAACTGAATAGCAAATTGTACAAACATGTATAAGATCTAGCATACATCTTCAGAAGATAGGAGGTGTGGCTGCACTAGGAAGGTTTTGACTTCTCTGCCTTCTGAAAACATGAAATATCAGAGCTGTGTTAATTGTGCATGCAAAAATTTTTTTAAGCACAGACTATTTTCCAGACATAGCATCAAAAATTAGTCAGTTATACTCTATCCCCTTAAGACTACTCTACAATTCATTCACCAATAGTCATGAGACTGAATCCTAGTACTAGCAGTCAAGTTGGGATTTTAACTCAGTGAGTTGTTATGGCATGTTTCCAGGTCATGATCGCAGGACAGCTGTTTTGTTCTATAAAAGGGTGAATTATAGCAGACGGTGAAGCCAACAAACCTCTTAGCATTTGAGTAGGGTGCTCTCTGCCAACCAGGGAGCAGGCATTGACAGGCATTGGCTTTGGAAGGATTGGCATTTGTTCCATTGCTTGCATTTGCCAACAGCAGTCATTATATAGAACGGTCCTGTTGTGCCTCCTGTAGGGACATAAGATTACAGTAAAAGATAGGTAACGGCAGAAAGAACACTGGTGTTCTCCTTGGAAAACCATCTTTGAAAAATCCCGTTTTAAGATAACATTTTGTATGTATGTGACTGAAATACAACTCCTGAATCTGAGTGAACATTGAATCTGCAATGTTCCTGATAAATATCTGATTATCAGGAAAGAATAATACAGTCTGTCCTGAAACACCTAAAAAATGGAGAAGACACATATATAAGCCTCTACATTGTTGAGAAAAATTATCAAAATTTGTAGCCTTTTGGGTAATTTGGTATAATACACTTCAATGAAGAAGCCAGTAAGATCTCCAAATCTGAAAGCAGAGGTCAGGTCACGACTTCCTGAGATGCCCCTCATTGAGTTGTTATCGTAAAGTTGTCCTATGTCTTTCATAGATTTCTGAGAAAACAAGCAGTATTATCATTGACTGTGGGTTCATTCAAATCCTTTAGGCTAGAATCAAAATGAAGTGCCTCTATAGCTCCTGTGAATAGTACAAACTTAATCTATATCTTACAATGATAGAAGGCAATCTGAATAATATTACTTTCATTCTTGTTCCATAAACATAAAATGAATGCTCTATCTACATTAACAGGTTAAGGACTTGATCAAGTCCATCAAGTCCATAACCTTTTATTAATCCAGCAGTGAGGTACCAAAGTAGTACACAAAACCCTAAAAAGGATCATCTCTAACATTGTTTGATGCGTTTAATAATTGCTCCCTAGCCAGCAAAGACTGATGTTTTTTCATCACTTCTTATTTACACTGGCTCCTTTTGAGAGGTTGCAAGCCCATTGTTTTCTAGCTAGGAATAGCTGGAAAGCTTTGTACTTAACAAGAGTTTGTTATCTGGCACTGCTTCTCATCCAACATCTTGTGTAACAATAGCCCAGCATGAATTCCAAACCAGCTGCTAGCAATACCTTTAATATATTTTTTTCAGGCATTTTGGTTAAAGCTGGGGCATTATGATATAACAGCCCAGATTGTTCCCCTCGTACAAGCATATACATGCAGTAAATGTTAAAATACAGTATGGTTGTGAATTAAATATATATTCAACCAGATTTGTTAACTATATGTATAGATGCACAGAAATACACATGAATAGTATACAGGAATGTTTTCTGTAAGAGGACCAAACTAGATCTGCTAATGTGATCAGTAAGTGAAAGAAGAGTTAGGCTTACTAATTAAGTAAACACATAGTTCATCTTAATTTTTCACATTAAGAGAATATGACATCCAAGACTGAGAAGTCAAGATAATAAATATAACCCTCTGGTTGGTAAATTTTGCATTGGTTGGAAATTTGACATAGATCTTCCCTTGCACAAGAAATTAAGTTAAAGTGAAACAAATCAAAGGAAATCTATAAAGTATGATATTGGAGATCTCACAATAACATGAAAGTTGCTGTTGAAATGAGATTGTAATTGAACTTTTTTTTTTCTTTCTAAAACAGGTATCAGTTTCTTCCTGATTGCTTTTCATGGTCAGTAAGGTCAAATAACATGTATGTACAGGAATAAGAGTATTTGAATCAATAACACATTTAGGATCAGCTAAACAATACCATTAAAAGCAAATTAATGATGAGAAAGAACTATATCCAGCGTTACTGCTGCATCAATGAATACTGTATTTTAAACATTTCTGTAGTGCAAATTCACATCCACCATCGTTGTCAAAGGAATTAATGCTTATTTGCATAATCTAAGAATTGATTTTTTTGCTGCAGAAGTAGAATTATAACATTGGAAATCTAGAATGCCATGGTGTTATTCCCAGTACCCGACAACCAACAATCATCTTTTTTTCTTAACAGTCACTGGAAATTACAAGTATAGAAAAAAAGCTGACATAAAGGGGAGTACTGGATTAGTAATTGATTAATGATTGAACTATGCTCATTTACACTTTTTTGCTGTTGGAATCACTTCCAACTTACAAACCCTTCCACATCTACATCATGTTTGGGTGTAGAAGGATATGAGTGGCAACTCTAAAGAAAAGCTTAAGGTGTTATTATGAAGTTCATAATATTTATTATGAGTAAAACCTCAACCATGAATATGGAAGCATGTAAAACCAAACATGTCAAAATATTATAAAGAGAAGTTAAAAATAACTCCAAAAATGTTTCAGGGAATGTTCTGAGTTTCACTCAGGAAGAATACTGAAGAAGATTTGATTACTGTCATATCTGACGAGATATAAAAGAACCATGATGAAGAATACAAAAAAAGGCAATGGAAAGGGTTGGGAGAGGGAGAAAAAAACCCACGGAATTGTCTCTCTAAATTGGAGAGACATGGATTTGACTGATGGACCACTTGGTGGATAAGGAACTGGCTGGACTCTTGCACTCAGACAGCTGAGGTCAAAGGCTTGATGTCCAAGTGGAAACCAGTGACGAGAGGCATTCCTCAGGGGTCGGTACTGGGACTGGTCCTGTTTAATATCTTTGTCTGCTACATGGATGTTGGGACTGAGTGCACCTTCAACAAGTTTGACAATGACACTAAACTGTGTGGAGTGGTTGACACGCTGGAAAGGTGGAGGGATGCCATCCAGAGGGACCTGGACAAGCTTGAGAAGTGGGTCTGTGCCAACCTCATGAAGTTCAACAAGGCCACGTGAAAGATCCTGCCTGTATGTGAGTTGGGGCAATCCCAAGCACAAATACAGGCTGAACAGAGAACAGATTGAGAGGAGCCCTGAGGAGAGGGACTTGGGGGTNTGATCAAGTCCATCAAGTCCATAACCTTTTATTAATCCAGCAGTGAGGTACCAAAGTAGTACACAAAACCCTAAAAAGGATCATCTCTAACATTGTTTGATGCGTTTAATAATTGCTCCCTAGCCAGCAAAGACTGATGTTTTTTCATCACTTCTTATTTACACTGGCTCCTTTTGAGAGGTTGCAAGCCCATTGTTTTCTAGCTAGGAATAGCTGGAAAGCTTTGTACTTAACAAGAGTTTGTTATCTGGCACTGCTTCTCATCCAACATCTTGTGTAACAATAGCCCAGCATGAATTCCAAACCAGCTGCTAGCAATACCTTTAATATATTTTTTTCAGGCATTTTGGTTAAAGCTGGGGCATTATGATATAACAGCCCAGATTGTTCCCCTCGTACAAGCATATACATGCAGTAAATGTTAAAATACAGTATGGTTGTGAATTAAATATATATTCAACCAGATTTGTTAACTATATGTATAGATGCACAGAAATACACATGAATAGTATACAGGAATGTTTTCTGTAAGAGGACCAAACTAGATCTGCTAATGTGATCAGTAAGTGAAAGAAGAGTTAGGCTTACTAATTAAGTAAACACATAGTTCATCTTAATTTTTCACATTAAGAGAATATGACATCCAAGACTGAGAAGTCAAGATAATAAATATAACCCTCTGGTTGGTAAATTTTGCATTGGTTGGAAATTTGACATAGATCTTCCCTTGCACAAGAAATTAAGTTAAAGTGAAACAAATCAAAGGAAATCTATAAAGTATGATATTGGAGATCTCACAATAACATGAAAGTTGCTGTTGAAATGAGATTGTAATTGAACTTTTTTTTTTCTTTCTAAAACAGGTATCAGTTTCTTCCTGATTGCTTTTCATGGTCAGTAAGGTCAAATAACATGTATGTACAGGAATAAGAGTATTTGAATCAATAACACATTTAGGATCAGCTAAACAATACCATTAAAAGCAAATTAATGATGAGAAAGAACTATATCCAGCGTTACTGCTGCATCAATGAATACTGTATTTTAAACATTTCTGTAGTGCAAATTCACATCCACCATCGTTGTCAAAGGAATTAATGCTTATTTGCATAATCTAAGAATTGATTTTTTTGCTGCAGAAGTAGAATTATAACATTGGAAATCTAGAATGCCATGGTGTTATTCCCAGTACCCGACAACCAACAATCATCTTTTTTTCTTAACAGTCACTGGAAATTACAAGTATAGAAAAAAAGCTGACATAAAGGGGAGTACTGGATTAGTAATTGATTAATGATTGAACTATGCTCATTTACACTTTTTTGCTGTTGGAATCACTTCCAACTTACAAACCCTTCCACATCTACATCATGTTTGGGTGTAGAAGGATATGAGTGGCAACTCTAAAGAAAAGCTTAAGGTGTTATTATGAAGTTCATAATATTTATTATGAGTAAAACCTCAACCATGAATATGGAAGCATGTAAAACCAAACATGTCAAAATATTATAAAGAGAAGTTAAAAATAACTCCAAAAATGTTTCAGGGAATGTTCTGAGTTTCACTCAGGAAGAATACTGAAGAAGATTTGATTACTGTCATATCTGACGAGATATAAAAGAACCATGATGAAGAATACAAAAAAAGGCAATGGAAAGGGTTGGGAGAGGGAGAAAAAAACCCACGGAATTGTCTCTCTAAATTGGAGAGACATGGATTTGACTGATGGACCACTTGGTGGATAAGGAACTGGCTGGACTCTTGCACTCAGACAGCTGAGGTCAAAGGCTTGATGTCCAAGTGGAAACCAGTGACGAGAGGCATTCCTCAGGGGTCGGTACTGGGACTGGTCCTGTTTAATATCTTTGTCTGCTACATGGATGTTGGGACTGAGTGCACCTTCAACAAGTTTGACAATGACACTAAACTGTGTGGAGTGGTTGACACGCTGGAAAGGTGGAGGGATGCCATCCAGAGGGACCTGGACAAGCTTGAGAAGTGGGTCTGTGCCAACCTCATGAAGTTCAACAAGGCCACGTGAAAGATCCTGCCTGTATGTGAGTTGGGGCAATCCCAAGCACAAATACAGGCTGAACAGAGAACAGATTGAGAGGAGCCCTGAGGAGAGGGACTTGGGGGTGTTGGTAGATGAGAAGCTTAGCACGAGCTGGCAATGCACACAAACAGCCCAGAAAGCCAGCTGTATCCTGGGCTGCATCAAAAGAAGAGCGGTCAGCAGATCGAGAAGTGATTCTGCCCCTCTGCTCCACTCTTGTGAGATCCCACTTGGAGTACTGTGTCCAGGTCTGGAACCACCAACAGAAGAAAGACATGGATCTCTTGGAGCGGGTCCAGAGGAGGGCCACAAAGATGGTCAGAGGGCTGGAGCACCCTTCCTGTGAAGACAGGCTGAGAGAGTTGTGGTTGTTCAGCCTGGGGAAGTGAAGGCTCTGGAGAGACCTTGTAGCAGCCTTCTAGTATCTGAAGGGAGCCTACAAGAAATCTGGAGAGGGACTTTTTACAAGGGCATGTAGTGATAGGACAAGGGGCAATGGCTTCAAACTGGAAGAAGGTAGATTTAGATTAGATATTAGGAAGAAAATTTTTACTGTGAGGGTGGTGAAGCACTGGAACAGATTGTCCACGGAAGTTGTGGAGGCCCCATCCCTGGAGGTGTTCAAGGCCAGGTTGGATGGGGCTTTGAGCAACCTGGTCTAGTGGGAGATGTCCTTGCCCATGGCAGGGGATTTGGAACTAGATGATCTGTAAGGTCCCTTCCAACCTAAACCATTCTATGATTCCATGAGTCTATGGAAATCGTTCATATTTGCATAGAAGGAAATAGAATGACCATATGTCAATGATAACCACAGGAAAAAAAAAAAAAAAAAGGAATATAATAAAGATATCGTAAAATACAAAAAATCAATCAGAGTAAAGCCAGACATGCTCTGTGAAATCTTACTTTACAAGTGCCTTCCTAAGAATAACTGATGAAATGAGCTGTTCACCTTCAAATCATATTAATTTTATGGGAAATGGTGATTTGGCCAAGCCCAGAGAGTTGTGGTGAATGGCATTAATCCAGTTGGTGGAAGGTCTCAAGCAGTGTTCCTCAGGGCTCAGTTTTGGGGCCAGTCTTGTTTAACATCTTTATTACTGGTTTGCACCAGGGGATTGAGTGCACCCTTAGTAAGTTTGCAGATTACACCAAATTAAGCAGGAGTGTTGATCTGCTTGAGGATAGGAAGGCTCTGCAGAGAGATCTGGACAGACCAGATTGATGGGCTAAAGCCAATTGCATGAGGTTCAACAAGTGCAAGTGCCGGGTCCTGCACTTTGGTCACAACAACCCCAGGCAATGCTACAGGACTGTGGAAGAGCGGCTGGAAAGTTGCCTGGCAGAAAAGGATCTGGGTGTCCTGATGGACAGCCAGATGATCCGGCAGTGTGCCCAGGTGCTGTGTGCTGTATCAAGAACAGTGTGGCCAGCAGGAGTAAGGAAGTGATCGTGCCACTGTACTCAGCACTGGTGAGGCCGCATTCCAAATATTGTGTTCAGTTTTGGGCCCCTCAGAGAAGGGCAACAAAGCTGGTGAGGGGTCTAGAGCACAAGTCTTATGAGGAGTGGCTGAGGGAACTGGGATTGTTTAGCCTGAATAAAAGGAGGCTGAGGGGAGACCTTGTAATTCTCTACAACTACCTGAAATGAGGTAGTAGCGAGGTGGGTACTGAGGAAGAGTACTGAGGAGTACTGACTGTGTCTTCTCCCAAGTAACAAGCGATAAGACAAGAGGAAATGGCCTCAAGTTACACCAGGGGAGGTTTAGCTTGTATATTAGCAACACTTTCTTAGCCAAAAGGGTTATCAAACATTAGAACAGGCTGCCCAGGGAAGTGGTGGAGTTGCCATCCCTGGAGGGATTTAAAAGACACATAGACGTTGTGCTGAGGGACATGGTTTGGTGGTGGTTTTGGCAGTGTTAGGTGTATGGCTGGACTCGATGATCTTGAAGGTCTCTTCCAATGTAAGTGATTCTGTGATTTTTATTGTGCATGTTTCAGATTAATTAACATTCTGAAAGTAGAAAAGATGCTCTGAATTATTCTGGAGTAATACATGGTGGTCTCAAATTTTTCTCACACTGCAGGTGATGTGAAGCTTCTAATGCAATGAGGCTGAAACAGCATTGCTTGCTGTTTCAGAACATTCTCAGGGGAAAGTAGTCTTTTCCTGCAACAACTTCCTAGTATGAATTAAACTGCTAAGGGGCTATTGAAATGAATTACAGATCAAGTTTCACTAAACTGGAAAGAGGCTCAAGACGCACCTTTATTATGACACTGAAATGGCTAGTACCTATCCAGATAGGTCTACATAGTAATAACAGATGTAGAAAGGGAAAGCATTGTTGCTTCAGCTAGATTACATCTAGCACTCAGTCTAACTACTGTAAAGGTAGCTTAGGTATCTCTCTAGCAGACTGATGGCAATGTAGACCTGCTCTCATTTTGTATCTGCATGATTCCAGTTCACATTTTTAACATAACTAAGAAACAGTCTGTTCTTTGTAGATTGTGTGCAGTTAGGTTTAGCACCCCCTGCACCTAATTAGCTGTTTTATCCACCTTGGATAAAAGGCAGGGCTCTTGACTCTTACGAAAATAAAATTATTATTTTCTCTGTCCTGGATAACATACTCTAAAAATAAACAACACGAAACCCAAATTTTAGTGAAAATGTAGCCTCTTCTTGTCTTAGGAAACTAATTTGAAAGTAAAGGAAATAAGAACATGGAAACATGAGTCTAAATGCTCAGTAACAGTACAGAAAAAAATAGAAGAAAGCTGTATAACAACCAATCAAACTCACTCAGAAAAAGATCACAGATAAAGTGAGAGAATGAGAGATACTTCAGGTTCAATAAGTAACAAATAATCTGAATTCAAAGAAGAAAACAAACACTTTTCATTTATTTAAAAATATTTATTAAAAAAATATTGAACTTGAAATATTTCATCCTCAGATCTCAACACAATTTTTAAAAGCAAATTTTAAAAACTAAGCAGCAGCTTAAAATGTTCCTATGAGGACCATAAAAATTATTATTTTATTCTGATAAAAAATTGAGATATGCTTGTGATACCCGGGAATAGCTTGAGTCTCTTGACTTCCAGGTTTCTCTGTTAACCGTGAGGCCATTCTCAGTGTCAGTCAATACGCCAGTTGGAGCTGGCATCTGAAATTATTGTAACAGGTGGTGAGTGTGGTCATTTTTATTCAGTTCTGAGTGCATTGATGTAGCAATTATGTTTAGAACAACACATTATAAAGGTATTTCATAAAAGATGTCTCTGCGCTGGTCACATGTGAAAGCTAAGAACTGAGACAGAATAAACATATCCAAAGCGATTAAAAAATTCATGAGTGTGGCTAAACTTAAAAAAAAAAGATGGAGAAGGCTGACTAACACATACTTCTTTTAAATATCTTCCCTCCCACCCTGATGGTATTTTTAGGAAAGATATTCTTTAAGACATTTACTGCTAATTGAATATTCTTGTTGATGTTAAGGAACAATTTTTCCAAGAGAAATTTATTTTCCTAAACTTGAGAATATCTCATTCAAATGATAAGTGCAGTAAGGGTAAAACATAACTACTAGACATCGGTAGAGTTATCCGCTACTGTCAATAACGGTCACTGATAGAACAGCTACATTTGACATTATGAATAAGATGTTCATGCACACATTAGCAGAACAGAATTAATAACTGTTACATTTATAGAGTCCCTGAACTAGTATATATGTATTAAGCCAATACAAGATATTGTCAGACTAGGAATGGTTGAAGCAGTAGGGATTGTTATATTCTAGAGATGGAAAAGATTTTATTCCTTTCCTTTCATAATAAGCTTATTTCAGTTGTTCATATTTGAAGGATATAGATTTGCTGGTGAACAGAGAATATATGACAATGCCTTCTGTCTGTTTTTCAATCTGGCTATCATAATTTTCTCCATGTTGGGCTCCAAATATCAAAGACTAATTTTGTTCTAATTCATTTGCTTGTTGATATTTTGCTGCTATTTTAGACAGAAAGTTCTACTGAACTTTCTTACAGAGTTAGAAATCAGATTAGAATACAGAGTCAGAATGGCCACACTAACATTCTATGTAGTCAGGAGTCTGGCTTTTTTCCATTTTTTTTCACAGTGTATGTGAGATCTACTAAAAAATCCTTCTCAGTCTTTTGTGTGCAAGTTTAGTCAATTTAATGTCATCATGTGAATTATTTTTGTCATATTACTCTTTGATGCATCATCTTTTCTGTTTCAAAACATTTAGTTACTAACAGCGCAATTTAGATGAAAATCTCACACCTAATTCAGGCTTTTATATGTAGAAAATGGAATCAGACAAAGGTTGCCTTTGTATATGTTACTCATCTATGGAAAAAATGTGCAAAAATGTTTAGGAAACATTAAAAAGTGTAAAAAATTTGGGGCTTTAGAGTTGCAGAATGTAGGTGAATAAGCAGGTAAAAAGAATCAACCAGATGACAAAAAATTGTAGGAGTTTACAACCTGGGTAAAATCAAGCTAATATAATCCTCGTAAGTGATTATCACAATAACAACCAAAAATAAAAGAAAGTACTGCTAAATTTACATTAGAAATATTGGTGAAACAACTTTTTCAGTTGTCTGTCTTACTAAGCACAGTGATAACAGGCAACAGCTGCTGCAAACTTGCATGTTGAAGTCACACAGAAATGTTGACAAGTCACAAAAAGGACTGGCATAGAATCTGGTCAGATTACAAATGGGATTTATGTGGGTATTTCACTCTATGCTATGTAAGTAATAAATAATAACTACTTCTATTAAGTTCTATTTCAAATAATCTTTAACATTTTTATTGAGTCCACTGGATATGATGAATGAGTCATGTATATTTTTTAAAATTTTTTTTGTAAAATTATGCCCTATCTCTCCTCATCCTTCCCCCTCCCCCAGGGTAAACTGCGTACATAGAAATACTCTGTATAGTTACTGGATCACATTTATCATCAAAGTTTAGGTAAGCTAAAACTTAGCAATGGTTTGTTTTAGAAAAATTTTAAATGTAACCAAGAAAAAAAAGAGTTTGCATGGTGTATTAAATATTTCCTGCAATATTTTGTCAAGCAGAAATAGCTGTCATCTTGCATCCAGTTCAGAAAAAATTTCTTCTGAGAAAATGTATATTAATTTCACTATAGTTATAGATGTAGGATTCTCAGGACCATAAAATTTGTTATTAGTTATGTTTTAGGAATGTGCACAACCTACACACACATAATTTTTGTGCAGTTTTTATATAGAAAGATTTGGGGGGTTTTCTGCTTTCAAAAAAACCTTGCAGATGTTACTAAAAAGCAGATCTTACTAGAAGGTCTGCAGCATTTCTGAAAACTTATAACAATTTTGTAGAAAACTAGAAAATACATCTATTTCAGGCAATATCTTATTATAAATTGTTGAATGCAAGTATTATAGAAAATTTCAGGAAGAGCTCTTAATTCTTGTAAACCAAATAGATCTTGAAAATGCTCCTCTAATTTTGATGAGTGTTAATTTTGTGAAAGAGACGCAGATTCAACAGAACACTAAACCTCATGTAAAAAACAAGCTTACACCTGTTTGGGTTTTTTGTGTGTTTTTTTATTGTTTTGGGGTGGGTTTTTTTTCTCAAGTTAAACTAGATTATATTAATCAAACTACTAAGTAGAAATTTGAAATTCTTTCTTTGTAAACAGACTATTACAACTATTCTCACATTCACCTATGGTATTGTTTAATTCACTATATTTGCATGTGAAATATTTGATATTTTTTGTTATGGTAAGGAGTTTTTTTTAAGAAGCAGGTTTTTTGTTTTTTTCTTTTTTTACTTCATTTGATTTCTGAAATAGTTGACTAAAATCATTGTGCTGTTTTAAACAAATCTTAATCTCGAAAATTGTATCACATCTCATACATTCTACAGAAGATGTGTAATGAGAATTTAGTTTATAACAGCAAAAAATAACCTAATGTTTTACATTCAAAAAATAAACTAAATCTATTATAAAGACATATTTAAAACTGCATCTTCCAAGAAGTTAATTTTCTATGACTAGACAAAAATCTTACAAATTAACTTATTAAAACTATTATGAGAAGTTGAAATATTACAGTTTTAAAATAAATTTGTGCTTGCACTGTTTAAGCTTTACTTCATCATTCTTAATATGCTCAATTTATTATTTCTATACTTCATGAAATTATTCAAGCAATTATTTATCCTAGTAGAGGGATGCTCCAGGAATAACCCCTCCCCCATGTGTTACCTTTGATTAATGCCTGTAAATATTAATCATTTTCCTGGGTTATAATTCAGTGTAAACATAGAAAAAATCAACTACATTTATATGGTGCTACTGCCAATGTACTTATACTCCATGTGACGAAAACTGTAAGCTGTAACAGCAAACCCAGTGATTCCCCTGACTGTATTTGATTTCTCAGAAGTTTCTGAACTAAATAATTTTGCTGTGATATCAAAATGTTAATTTCTGATACCTCACCCTGGTTTTAGCAATATACATTTCATATGTTAGAACGTACTATAGGATGTGCAGGTTTGGGGATAATACATTGTTTTGTTGGGTTTTTTTCTCTAATTAAACTTCTTAGCAACACTTGTTTTTAACTATATTTATTTTTTCTTTAGTGTCTGCATTTATATTTGGTGTGCAAGCCAACTGTACAGATGGTATTTTCATAAAAGCCCATTGAGAAAGGCTGGGAGAATAATTCCAAATAAGTTCTTACGAGAAATAGATAAAAATAAGGTTACATCCGGAACTATGAATTTCTTTCACTACAAAAAAATGTCTTACAAACAAATGAGTAGTAAAGTACTTCATAGGGACGATTAAAACTTATCATCTCACTATGGGGATAAATCTACAAAAGGGATTTAACCTACAAGTTCGGTCCTTGAGTAGACACCCACTATCCATAGTTAGCAAAGCTTCATGAGATGTCTGCCTCACTGCCAGTAGATACATGCAAGAATCCTAACTCTTATTCAAGTCCAGCTCTCAGTAGGATTTTCATCATACTTTTTTCCAACCTACTTACTTCCAGGTCCTTATTGACACTATACCTGTGAAATCTGATCTTTCCAAAAAGTTTTCTGGGGACTGTGCTGATCTCTTACCACAAAGGCCACAAATTACATGATCCCTTACTTAGGAACTGGGGGACATCATCAGAATAAAATAAAGGGAAGAACCTTTTCTGTGTCTGTTATCTGTACGTGCTTCGGTGGTTGTAAGCGTTAATAATGAGTCACAAGCAGGGAAATATTTAACTCACCTTTCTGGACATTATAAAAAAACTTTAACTGGAAGGACTGTATAAAATCTTCCATTATTGTCTGGCTAATTTCACTCTGTGTTTTATTTACTTATATCTTTTCACTTCAACAAGATCTCAGTAATCTACTTTTGAATTTAATTTGGCACCGTTCTTATAAGCTATGTTCAGGTTGGGGTTGGAATACAACCATTAGTGCAGCTCACCCAAATTAATGATATCTACAACTCCCTGTTACAAAATGGCCACATAACTTTCCTGCATTCACAGGAAATCTGTTACTCAGATGAAGTAAACATAAGATTTTTTCTTTGATCATGTGATTTTCGTTTTATTGTAGTCCGCCACAAATTCCATAATGGGTAGAATTACCTTTAGGAAATAAATATTCGGGAAGTAAGTTTCAGTCCCAAAATATTCTCATTTCTGTCAGTATTGTTTTTCATAGCATTGACTGATAGTACCAATATCTATTTACAAAGTATAAATATTTAATCATTTCATACTAGAATAAGTTAGATATTGAATTACCAAGTTTTGACAGATTTTTTAATAAGCTTGTAATAGAAATATTCAGAAAAATTCATCTGTAATCTCTTCTTTGCAGATCAAAAAAATCTTAACCCCAAGATATTGCACATATGGAAAGTGGACAGGGTTTTGGAGGTAACTAAGAATTGCTTTATTCTACTAATAATATGCAAAGACAAATGAACTTTGGGTTTTAAAATAGAGATTTCTCTTTTTTTCAGATATGCTCTTACAAAACATAAAATGTTC
Source organism: Chionis minor (assembly GCA_013398295.1). NCBI lineage: Eukaryota > Metazoa > Chordata > Aves > Charadriiformes > Chionidae > Chionis > Chionis minor. Next base: position 277,541 of record VZSF01003744.1, on the reverse strand, counting down.
TCTTACTTTATGTCACTAGGAGAAAATTTTTTTGTTATCTGTATCTTGGATACATATTAAGCAACCTTGACCAGATGAAGTACCACATTGAATATACACAAAATTTGAATAAGGTCTTACTTTTTGCTTGATTAATTTTTTTTGTCCTGAAAGTGTTAAGTCTGTCGATCTATTCTTTACTCTTGCTCCACTTCCATTGATGGTACAACCGAAAAAGACGCTCACTAATTGTGTGAATATCATTCGTTTCTGTGTGAATTATGAGAATGTTATGCATGCAAATATAGAGAAACAGACATACAATCTGAAGTCATAGTACAATAAGCTTCAAATTTAACATAAAAGTTTTGAAACTAAGGAAAAATTCTGTAATGACTATAAAGACCTTAATAAAAAAGGTATCATTTCTGGTACTAGAAAAAACCATGGAAGTCTAAATGCTAAAATGAAAAGCAAAATAATATGCAGCACTACAATTTTTATATTGTTCTATACTCCAGAGCATTGACTGTATAAACTTGCAATACACTGCATCAAGCTTACCATGGCAAGCAAACCTAGCTAGTGCAGAGCAAGTCTATGTACTGTAACAATCCCATCAATATTAAATTAATTGATGCTGTGTATGAAAAAAAACATTACTTTATCAGTTTGTCTTCAGAGTTTGTTATCTTCTATAATAATACTCAAGTACAATGGCAATAGCTTGTATTCTCATCACCACAAAATGCCTTTCTTCTGTGGTCTTACACCATTAAATTTGAGACTTATCAGAAATTACTCTTTTAATCTATTGATTCTATTTTCAAATGGAAAAGAAATGAAATTTCTCACCCAGAAAGCAGATAAATATTTGGGTCAAGATTTTCCATGGCATTCAGACTTGAAAATATATTTGAGTAAGGAGCTTAGGCAACTAAATCTAAAAACACGCTTACAACAGTTTTCATCACTAAAACATACACATGCCTGAAGTTTCACATCTCTGCAGCCATCTTGGAAGGATGGAGCAATTACCAAAATCTGATGAGAATCTATTATTTCAAAGGCTGCTTTGTTTAAAGATAATTTACATTATCTCCTGTATCTGAGCTTGCAGCCAATGTGCCTGAAGAACAGAAGTCTGTTCAAAACATCACCACAAATATATTTTCTTGAAAGAAAAATGATGGTCTTTTTCATCTAAAACACATGAATTTTCTGGCAGGTACTCTGGATCTATCTGACCTCACTTCAAACACCTCCTCATGAGTACTATCCAATGACACCTTTCTTAGAGTGTAAATGACAAAGGGGTATCGGTATAAAGTTATTCTCTGTTTTTCTGAAGCTGAGCCAGTTTTAAGAAAGATCTCAATATTCATGGGAAAGGAACATGATTATCTAACCTATGATTAGAATAACCAGCTGCACGAGAGAAGAGGACCTGTCTTTTACAAGGTTGATTGTAAGTTTAGTAATAAAAGTTGTAGAAATTGAATATACAGCCTTTGGAAACAAATCTCTCTTCTCTAAGATAAGCACTCTTATAACGAAACAAAAATCTCTAGCTGTTTACCTCTGGTCTTTGGATATTTTATTTTTTTTTCCTATGGAAAGGTACCCTACAGGTAGAAAAGAAAAATGTCTTTCTACTTAGAACATGGAAGACTCCTGATTTATCCCCATTTTCCAAGCTGCCAAAAATTTACTAAGGCTGTCACTATCACAGACTACAAATGTTCTCCAGAAAATAAGAAATTTAACAACAATCAAAAAGCAGAACTTGAGCCTTTTCTGAGCTCTTGAATACCTCTGCTTTTATTTTGCTTTATACATTTAAAATGCAAAGAAAAATACAGAGAAAATACTGCTGTAAATAACAAGGAAAACTGTCCAATGCATGGCCAACTGTGTTGTAAAAAGGTTATTCTGACAACAATCAGCATAGTCCCTGCATTCCATGTTGTAATAAAAATTCACCCTGATGGACTAAACACCTGCATCCAGGTAGCAGATTGTTAGAGAGGAGGCAGCTACTGAGGTCTGGTGTTTTTTGAAGAAATATTATCAGCACTTCCTGCAGAGATGAGAGTTTAAGTTCACAAACATGAATTTCTAATGTTTTTCATACCTGCATAAGTGTGTTCACTTGAGCATGCCACTCTGCCAATACTTTTTCCACAGAAATACTCAACGCCTAGTGAATTCCAATGAGTTTAATACACAGTCTTATGATTAATGGAAAATGGCAGAGAGTAAGGGACTAAAACAGTTCGTGCTTTGTTTGATTAATTAATAAGAGACTCTCTTTTCCCAGCTTCAACTCATTATGCTAATGAAATGTCATTAATTAAGGCTTTCCCCTGATTATTGAATCTGTCAGGTAGTGCTCAGTTAAAAAGCCGCATTCCTTTGCTGTCTTTGTAGAGTTGCCATCACAGCTTTTTATGAAAAGCTACTTCCATTAGACAGTGTTTGTTCTGCTTTCTCGCTATTGTATCATCCTGTTGACCTTGAGACAGGTGAATCTGGAAGGCCCAAAATGAAACAGAGACAACACTTTCTGTGGAACTGCAGGTCAAGATAATGTGTTAGCAGAAAGATAAATACCGTTCTTCATTCACGATTCCTTCATAATTATTCATAGTCTGGTCAAAGATAAATCCAAGGAGAGCATGTGACATTCAGAAACCATGCTTTATGTACTATACTGTGCCATACTAGACTGTACTGGAAGATTACTACGAGATGGAAGGGAAATATTTTAATCATTTGAAATACATCTTTTGATATGAAAGTGATTTAATAGACATATGGAGGTGGGACTATGATTTTTCTAAGTAGTTCACAGAGACAGAACAAAGAAATCCACATTAAAAAAAAGTATAGTTACAATATTTTGAGATATTAATTTTTTGTGCATATATTTAGGACTCTCAATTACTTTGAATATCAATATAAGGGGTTCAGAATACTGATCTATGTGACGCCAGTGTCTACAGTAAATTCTGATGAATCAGTTATCATGGAGAGACTATAAGACACTACACAGCTGCTTGGGAATGAGTCCTTAGGGCAAGTGGGGCATGGGGGTTCTAAAGGTTCTATCTTCTACTTTTACTCCAGCAGCTGGAACATTATGACTTCTTTCTGATGGGTTACTCTGCACTTTACTTACAGGTCCAGTCAAATACCCGTGTCTATTACATGGTTCATGAACTAGGGGAGAAGCTGTTGTGCTGCAATGCAAGTGCATAAGATACAGGCACCATGGCAAGGAAGCATGCAGAGCAAGCAAAATGCATGACTTGACTGTTTCTGAATTAAAAAAAATATACATATATCTCACAAGAACCCTCTTTGAAAGAAACAAAGCCCAAAGTTCTCAAAGAGTGAGTCATCTTGTGATTGAAAAAGAATTATTGAAAGATAGAAAACAGATTAGGGAAAAATCTTCACAGTAATTGATATGGGGGATGACTATATTGGGTCATCCAGGGATGTTTACTGCTCCTGCACAGGCTTATATATTACATGTACAGGCTGAAACCGGAAAAGAGATTGAATACTGAAGCAACAAAATCTTCACCTGATACGAAATTATTAAAGAAAATCAAACACAAATCTAACTGCAAAGTGGTGAAATACAAAAACGTCTCATGATACTCTATGTATAGCTAGATGATAAAACGACCAGTAAAATTCAATTACAGGCTCTAAGTTATCTATTACCACACAATGACAAGGTGTTGGAATCACTGAGGATAGTTTTTAGAAAACTTCAGGATTCAATAGCTTGTAAAATGGTCAAGATTCAGTAGCTGTCAAAACAGTAAATAGGGTATTAGCAATTACTAGGAAAGCACAGAGGGAAACTTTATAGCACTATTTTAATTTGGCATGCACACACATCATAAAGAATTAATATAGTTCTTGTCCTCGATTCTCAGAATTATATAATAATGCTTGAAAATATGCAAAGGCATCAGAGATGATCAAAAACATGAAATGGTTTCTCTAAAAAAATTAGGTAAATGTCAATTTCTTGTCTTGAAAAAAAGAGAAAGGGTAGGAAACATGGTTGAGTTTTGTAAAGTTTGGAGAAGATGAGTCAATAAAGATTTTTTCATTATTTATATATTATGTTATTTACATTGAAGGGACTAAAGAGAAAATGAAGAAAGAAAAAGATACAAAACAAGGAAGTCTGGTGATTTTTGGACTCCCCACTGAATACGTCATCAATTTGTGGAACTTGTTGTCATTAAATTTTGCAGAGGCTAAGAGTATAAATAACATTCAATTAGGCAGGAGATGCCTTTCTGTAGGACAGGTCCAACAGTAAATGTTACATGAGAAGATCCTGCTGCAGTTTCTGTCTCAAGTCCACTGAATACTACACACTGGGAGAAGACACTCCCAGGAAAAGAAGCACTCTGCTTTTTGCCATCTTTCCCTAAGCATTTTTTTCTGGCTACTGTCAGAAAAATGCTTCTGAGTTAGAAAACAGGGTTGTTGGCTTATACAAACAAAACAGCCAATCAACCAAACAAGCAAAAAAGAGCAGAGAGTTATAAAGCTATACTTCTTCTACATCTTCAAGAAACCTGTAACTCAAAAATTTGCCACTTGGCAACCATATTATACAGGTCCTTAATCTAATAAAAAGATCAAATTCTTGAGAAAAGAAAGAAAAGCAGCAAAGAAACAACACACCAAAATTCTAGTCTTTGAAGTACATTTTGCTGTTTTCTTCCGATAGTAGAAATTGTCTTTCATAATTTCCCTTTCTCCCCACATCTCTTCTGTTGGAAGCCGTACAAGATTTATAGACTTTTAGTCTTAGGAAATTAAAGCAAATAGCAAAACATACTGCCCTGCCTCTGAATCATTGCACATATTCTTTATATTGTCTGAGTAGGACAGGAATTTCCCATTTAACACAACATTTATAAGTTTCTGTAAGGATTCTAGATTGCAAGTTGTTAAAGGTATAGTGTTCACTATTTTATTTTTATCTACCCACAATCCAATCACTTTAATAGTTAACAGCTGTCCCCCAAGCCAGATTCAGGGAACTATCGGGGTAAAAGCGTTCTGTTTATTGCTAAAATGACTAATTTTAGGAAGTTATTCTTTAAAATTCTGCAATGTAAAAATGGTCTATACAAATACAGAAGAAAGGCATAGTATATTCTCTGATTATTTTTGCAATTACTAATAAAGCATAAAGTGTTTTTCCTTTTTTCCTTCTTTTTGTACATTAGTTATGGATTTCTCAGTTAACCACATGCATTTATCTACAGTACCAGCTGGCCTGTGGCAAAAACGAGGATTCAGGTTTTTTTTTTTCTTTTTTGGTCAGGCTATTCATTTAAAGCATCCACTCATCTGCAAAAAGGAATAAAAATAAGCAGGAAAATGTCTGGGTTCAAATTCAAGTAATAAATCTATTTTAGATTGGATTTGTATTGTTGACATCCCTTCACAGTTCTTTTCCTTACCCCACAAGGTCTTTTAAAATTGTTGGATATTCTTAATTTTTTATGATTGCATAAAACTTACAAAAGAATCCAGAATTTCTCAGAATTATTTGTTTTTCATTTTTTTAATCATTTAAAACAATTGAATTGTATGTGATTCCAAATCTCTCTTTAGGTAAGTTTGGTTGTGTGACTGGAACTGTAACTGGTGTTGAACTATTTCTTCTAATACTCTTGGGGAAGGACTGGAAATATTCTGAATACATTTCATTTAATGGGATTAAGCATCTTGACTGAGACTGCAGTATGTCTGCAGTGAGACCTGGGACTAAAGGTGCTTGACTGACACCCTCAGCTTCAGTACAGACTTGTTTTATAACATTTGTGCAGATAATGTAACTTATATGCTTCATTTTGCTCATTTATTAAGCAAACTAAATGGTTTAATTGAAGAAGATGCGATAACATTTTAAGCCTCTCAAGGCTCAATGACAGAGTTCTACTTCAGTACGAACTCTAACTATTATTTACTATATTTACTATATTTATTGTTGTGAAGACTTGAAATTCTCCATCCTCTTCATTTAACCTGTTGTTAATTGTCATTATGTAGTCAGAAGAGCTTCCACGTGTTGAGAGCTGTACAGGCACAGGAAGATGCTACTTCACGAACTATAATATAATGTATAAATAATATTATTTAGTATACATATTATATGTGAAAGGAGAATAAAAAAATAGAAAAGGGCTCCAAATATAATAGGTAAACAGTTAAGGTGATAAGTCACATATAACAAGTTTGTATTTATTTGCATATTTATTCAGTGCTGCTGTACTTTCTTATATCAATATGGACAACCTCTCTTCTCCTCCTCTCTTCCATACAAAATGAACTAGCCAGTTGGAATTATGTGTAAGACATTCCTGACAATTACTTGGAAGAGCGTTGCTATTATACCCAGGACTCTCCTTTAAGGAGAAGGATAGTAGTTCATCAGTATAGATAATTGCACACTAACATTATATACGGGCGTGTGTTTTGGCCTAGTTTAGTTTTGTAGTTAAGCTGCATATCAGTGGAAAATTTCACAAGATTTTCACTCCCCTCTTATGAGTAATGTAGTTTGCTTCAGATGGAGTAACAGAAAAAAAACCAACCTGCAGGAGCTAGTCTTTTATGGGATAGCAATGACTAAATATAAAAAGATGATACAGACCTACAAGAAATAATTCATGAAACCTAAATGGAGCAAACAGCATAAAAAGCAGAGTTTACTAGACTTTGCCATTGTACAAGATTTTATAAGGCAGCTAAAATAACCCATGTAGCACACTTGGGGAGCTTTATGTTTAGTATCCTGATGAAGGGTATTATAGAAGACAAGATGGAGTTTATAACTAAAAAATCATGCTTCTCTTTTAAGGGTACGAAAAACCTAAAAAGCAGCAGATTTGGCAATTCTGGTGCTGAGACCATCTTCCCATCTCGAGAAATGGGACCACAGAGAAATAATATACAAAAAAGTCACATAATCACATGTGAAATTGTGTATAAATAGCCCAGTTCTTTATGAGGAAGCTAAGAAATCAACCTGTAGATTTTAATCAATTATTGTGGTAATGTACATACTAGTTATATTAGATCATGTCTTTTTGATTTAACACAGTAACAGATACAATGGCAATCATTAGCTCCAGCAGTTCTGGAAGCGTGGTTGAGAAATCCAGAGTCTGACCCACACTCTCATCAAACTTTCTCCACAAACATCTCCTTAAAAAACTAAATATTTAATCAGATTTGTAGAGGACAAAAGTATTTCACTACCAAATTTTCATAGCTTGCCAAAACTATCAAAAATGTCTTCAGTAAGATTTTGAATACCAGATATACATTCTACAAAATTTGGATTTTTAATGAATTCATAGGATTCCTTTGTCTCATTTCTTTTTTGTAGGTGGAGCAATATACTTTTAAAAACCAAAGTATCTGACATAGTGTATGTTACACATTTTTTCCAAGGAAGACATCTTACATTAGTCATCCAAATCTAGTACTTGTGTCACAGCCTGGTGCTAGACTAATGGGGAAAGAAGAAATACAATTAAAATAAAGTGACTACCACCAATATTTCCTGAAAAACAGGAACAGTTTTTCATCTGCACTATATTTGTGTGAACTAATGCTTTCTGGGCCAAATTAATTTTAGATGTAAATAGGTGCAACTGATCTGATTTACACAGCGAATATGTACTGAAACCTGCAGTATGTCCCTCTGTTGTATGAGTTAATCTCATTTCTGTTCATGAAAATCATTGAAATGCCATTTAAATTTATTACATTCAAAATCCCCTTGATTTCCAAAGAGAAGAAGGCAAGACAATTTATTATATCTTTCAAATGCAGGTTTTTTTCCTTTACTCATTCTTGAGGCATCAGAACGGAAGAATCAATGTATTGAAGAACTGTAACAGCAGAAACTGACTTTTTCAACTGGTCATTGAGCTGCAAAGTCTAGATCTAATAAAATTATTCTCTTGGTTCAGAGGGAAAATGTATCTAAGAAAAGAGTTAAGGGTTGCCTTCTTTTTCTTCATACGAATAAAGAGTGCATTTAAGCTAACGATTGTGTTATTTTGGACAGAAATGGACACAATGGACACAAATATCAATGTAATTGTTTGCACCACAATACCAAAAATAAATTAAGGAACACAGCATTGAGATGGAAGCAGTTGAACATTCTCTTCACATGCTATGGCATGTTACGATGTTGCATCCTGTGGCAAAAAAAAAAAAAAATTGTGAAAAATCAATAGAAGTGTAAACAAATATCACTTTCCCAACATTTAATCAATGTATAGTTTATTCCATTGCCCATCTTTGAAGAGAATAGGCATGTCATAAAAGAGGTGTTTATCTGTGGACATTACTTAATACCCTGCATAGTACATATTGAAACCACCAGCTAACATCTCTGCTATGAAAAATAATAGCCAAACTTTTACAGACATAGAAAAAGCAAAATGCTCCTGAAAATGATCCTGTCCATAGAAGCAGCCATTTACTTATAAAAATAGTCCACATAGTTACATTAATATGTTGACAATTTTCAACTTGCATTATTTTCATGAATTGAGTATATGCAGTATAATTCACACAAATGCCATCATATGCAAAGACAACACTTAGCAGAACAAACAGGAAATCTAAAAGTCCCAGGTTTTTATGATTTACATACATGTGTACGTATAGAAACATAGATAATGATAAAGAGGTAAAGGGAATAGTAGTTATGGAATTAAATTCTCATTTCTCTTGCATTTGTTAGATGAGAAGTGACCTGAAGTAAGCTAAAGAATCTCCATTATTGTAAAACCAAGTTCAGAATTATTTTGTTTATGTAACTTAGATTTTTTCAATGTGTAAGGTTTTCTAAAATAGACATTTAACAGTCATTCATCAAGGAAGATTAAATAGAAATATGACTTAGGTAAGTACACTTTAAGAACAAATTTCTTGACGTGCAGCTAGTGCATGACTAATCCAAACACTGGAATAGTTGTAAATAATCAACTGAGTCATCAAATGTAATAGATAACTAATAAACACTACAAAAGTTAGAATTATTCATATGAAAGTCTCTGGGCCTATTTTCATGTCATGGTCATAGTAGGAAAAACTTGAAGTTTTTAAGAATATTCATAAGTAGAGTATTATGTATAAAAAAGGAACATTAATTCATCAACAGAATGATGCAGACTGTCATATTTTACCCATATTCTTTCTTCAAATCATTTAGAGGTATCAGAAGATACTCCATGGTAGACAGAGAGGAATGTAAAATCTTACATTTATAGTCCAGTCTAAACACCAAAATGGAATACAGGGACTGACCCTCTCCGTCAAACTTAATGCTCCTGACAACATCTTAATTTGGAACCTGAACTCTTGAAACTTGGTCCTTTAATCAGGATTCTAGCCAGATGTCTCAATAAAGAAATCATCACATTCCTACAGTCCTTGAGTACTTCTGTAAGAATCAGAGGAAAAAGCTTTGGTTAAAGTGTTATGCATTGAAACTGTTACATTCTTAATTTCCAGCAGAGCCTGGCTATAAACTTATTTTGATTCACTAGACTAGCTAGAACTGCCATATTTTATTATATGCAATGTCTTTCATCTTTAGCACATAATTAACTATATGTACTGAGCACACCTTCTCACAGTAAAACCTGTCCTCTTGCTGCTGTGCAGCATCTGAAAGGTTTCCTTTATATGATCTGCTCCCTCAATAGAAACAACTTCTTCTGTATTTGTTTCTTTTGTATTTGTTTTCTATTTCAGGTGTTCCCAGAGTTCCATCCATGGTCTATGAATTATTATTTTTTTATTTTGGAGGGGGAAAGGTTGTAGGTTTTGTTGGGGTTTTAGTTGAGTTTTTTGATTATTTTTGTAAATACAACTATATAAGCATAATTATCCAGCTTATGGATTCAGCAGCTAACTGGCATGATATTTACTTAAGTGAAATAGCGTCAGCAATTCAGTAATACAAAGATGCGGCCCATAACCTCTGCTTACTTGTGCTATCGTGTATGTATGTTAATTCACACATACTGTATAACTGCTTGGTTGTGGGAACTAAGATTTTTTCTGATTAGGTAGTCAAGACACAAGGGACATTGAGAAGATAAAGCAGAAAAAAAGAAATAAAGTCAACATGCTTGTATAAATGCATGCAAATTTATCATGAGAAAGAATATTAGCCAATTAGCTGAGAAGTGACAATTTCCAGCCAGATTACTGTCCTAGAGTTTGAGGAGCCTAAAGGATATTAAACAGTCAAATTTGATTCTCCAGGCAAGGGCAGGTTACTTATCAGATGCTGCTCATAAAAGATAGAGCTGTAAGTCTCTTGCAGACTGGGAGACCCCTGTTCTAGGTAGGGCTGCCAGACTTCAGCAGAGGGCTGGAGCTGATGCTGTCAGTGCTGCTGTTTATGTCAGGGTCATGGAAATCAAAGTCATTGCTATGATGTGAGTTCTTACCATTTTCTAGTATCTTCTGTCCTGACCTAGGGCCCTGCTTACTTCCTCTGGTTACTAATCCTTAAATCATCTTCTGTGTACCTCAGCTAACAAACTACTATGCTGCTAGACTCTGTGAACCAGATTAAAAAGCTTTCAACTGCTGCAACTTGGCCTGCCAGCTCGGTTTTATCTCTAAATTTTAAATAACCACTTGATACCAATATTTTTGGATTGCCAGTTCTGCTGAAGTTAAAAAAGAATTATCTTTCAATAATCTTCAATAATGAATATTTTCTTATTATTTAGATATATGGTCCTCAAAACCCCCAAATATTTTACTAGATGTGTTTATTTTCTAAGGAAATCCTAGAAAAAGGACAACAGTTCTTAGCAGGTAACTGGTAGCTATGGCAACCAAACTATGGATTGTAGTGATATCTAATTGCTAGATAATAGGAATCAGTGATATTTTTGTTCAGAAATGAAAATTAGAATCTAAAGATACTGTAGTCATTTACACCTGGCAAAGGGAGTATAAAAAGCTACTATCTCAGCATGGCAGTACTTGATACCCACTTCCTACAGGTGTTAGCAGGTAATTTACAGTACAAGACAATGAGAGAATCAAACCCCAGACTGTGAAATGAATATTTTTCTTTCCTCTTCCTTACTTGAGGGAAAATCTTCAATATAATCAGTACAGTACCTAGTATTGGGACTGATATCTTCTCTTACAGAGAATGTTGCCATGGAAAAATTTCTTAGTTTTTCAAAAAGGTACACGCACACTGAACATTGTGTTTAGGTGGTAAATTTTTATGAGCCTTAAAGAAAACGTAGAATTAGTCTACTCATGTAGGATAGAAATCATAAAGCACTAGCTGAGAATGTGTATAAGAATTCCTTTCCCAAATATCTGTACTCTCAAACACGCTAGCATGCCTTTTGAATTTCCTGGAACCATGAACATTCTTCCATTTTGTTCTGGAGGTAGATGTTTTCTTTAATTAGACTGGTTTGATGCTATAATACTACTGACAACTGTGTCCGCACTGTTTGAGGCATAAATTTTTTAAATGGTGTGGGATTTGGTTTTGAAGTGGGTTTTTTTTGTTTCTTGTATTTCCACTTCTACTGGTAATAAATTTCAGATTGCAGTATGATGTCACATACTTTAAATTGTAAGCAATGGTGTCAGAAGTGAGCAGAGTGATTTCTCTATCTGCTCAAGTTAGGCAACCATATTTTTTAAGCTGGCTTTAACTTATTTTTTTTTAAAAAAAAGACATATTGGAAGTCTGCACAGGAATAATAATAATAAAACAATCTGAAACTTACTGTTATATTTTCTGTAGATGTGCTTATCCCTGGAGTTGTTAAAGTACAACAAATCTGAATCCGCTGTCTTTACCAAGAAGTAGAGAGGCCACTGCAAATTATTTATACTTTGGAGGCAACAGATGCGTCAGATCCTACATTAAATATTACCAGTTTGAATACTGAAAACAAAGTTTGAAAGACCAAAAATCTCAAACAATTCAATAGGGAATACTAACAATATGGAATGGGGGGTTTTGTTTGTTTTTTTTCACTGCAAAGTTAAGAAAGAGGCTTTACAGGGAGAGAGCATTCAGGTAGGTTTTGCTACCTAGCAAAAAAAGCAGAAAAGAAAAGCAGGTTTTGCTTTTCTTTCTTTCAAATTCAACATCTAGGACATTTAAGAAACCTGCTTAATTGATTTAGTTTTCTTTTCTGCTGCAGTTACATCTTTCTTATTTTATGGACTGTACATGGCAAGGTTTTTTTAGCATGGTGAATGCAATGGTGGCCTCTGTAAAAAGAGACCAGGGGCTGCCTTGTGCTGGACACAGCTGGTTCTAGCTGTGGACCCAAGGTCAAGTGTGGGGTTCTCTGTCAAAACATATTTAAGAAAGGGCAAAAAGTGCTGAATGTAGAAAGGAGGAGAGAACAAAAAGAGTGAAAAATAACAAAGGGAACACCAAGGTCAGAGCAGGAGAAGAAGGTGCTCTGTAGTGCTGGAGTAGATATTCCCTGCAGCTTATGGAAAGGGCCATGCTGGAGCAGATGGATATTCCCAAAGGAACTATCACCTGCAGGGACCCCACGCTGGAGCAGAGGAAAAGTGTGAGAGGAAAGTAGCAGCAGAGAGAAACTACTACGTACTGACTGAAACACTCCCCAACCCACTGCACTGGTTGAGGGGTAAAGCAGTCTGGAGTAAAGGACTGAATTTGAACCTGGGAAGGGTGACAGAAATGTGTTGGTTTAATGTCTGTCTTTTTGTTTCCCACTATGTGAACTGCTAACTAGGTTTTTACTTTAATTCGCAATAAATTAACCTAGCTTTCCTCAGATTGAGTCTGTTTTGCCTACGACACTAATTGGTAAGCAACCTCTTTGTCTTTATATCAACCCTCAGTGTTTCTTATTCTTGTTCTTCCTATCTTCTTCTCCTGTCCCATTGAGGGAGGAAGTGAGCAAGTGGCTGGGTGGGATTTTGGCTGTTAGCCATGTTAGTTAACCTAACCTAACATGTTAACCATGTTAGCCATCGTTAGTCATATGATTAGTTACATTCAATAGCCCTCACCTTCTAATTCTGTATGTCTTTGAATACAATAAGTAGTCATCAATGTACAAAGAAGCATCCTGTTCAGTGGGTTCTTTGCGTTTTAATAAAGAAAATGAAGCTCATTAATGCAGGCAAATCTATTACTGATTTATGCATATGACTATTCTGTATGTTAGCTCTACTCAGTCTATCACTGTTAGCAGCAAAATAAATTAGCATTAGAGATTGTAGTAGTTCCCTCTTGAAAGCTAAAAGCTTCCTATCTTCTTTGTATCTTCATCTAGAAAAGAACTTACATACACAGAAGATGTTTTGCATTTTTCATGTTTCGACATGCCCCAAAAGCCTTGGGATCCTGAGTTCTGAAATAGAAGTAACTTGTCCCTGGGTGCTTCCAATTTTTTTTCTGACTGAAATACTGAAATAAAGGCTGATGATATTAACATAGTTTCAGTTCTCCCTCAGTTGTGTCATGGAAGTCTTCCAGGGCTCTGTGGGAATTATGACCAACCAACATCTGAATTTTCCACGATCAGCAAGACCTAATAAATTGAAGATCAGAGCAGTGGAAAGAGATAGTTCCCTATGAGAAAAATTTGTGAGCTATTCGTAATACCTAACATTAGGAACAGAAGTTAGCTGGGCAGTCAGTCTACATCCCTTTTACATGTACAATTGGTAGCTTCTCTACAGAACGCTTCAAATCAGGAACCTAATCTATGTGCACCAAATTGTTTTCTGAAGGAGTTTGCTTTTCTCCCAAACTGCAGAAGAAGCTTATGGAATCTATTTCATAACATAGGTAATTAGAATTTAAAGTTTGTCAGTATGAATACCTTTCACTTTTCATTCAATATTAATCCTATTGGGGGAAAATTTACCCTATGATGTATGATATTTAAAACACTGATTTGTGAATGTTTTCTTTGTTTGCATTACAATAAAATTTATTGAAGGAGGACTACCTGTATATTCAACATGGTAAACCAGATCAGTGGATCAGATGTATTAAAAACTAATATCTTCCTCAGGTTTTGTACCGTAGAGATCACAAGAAATAAAATGTAACCCCTTTTTCTTGATGACAAGGTGATTAATGATTTTATTTCTGGGATGAATATTATAGATGAACAACAGTGCAAACTTCAGATACAACAGGAAAATATAGAAGATGATTAAGGAGTTTAATTTACCTGGTATGTTATAATTATGTTATAGTAAAATACGGAGTATTACAACAAAATTTTTCTTTTTATCATTAATGTTACTTTTGCCCCGGCAGGTTTATATTAGGAAAACAATCTTTGAGGACATACACAAGAAATGCTTATTTAATATTTTTTAAATCTTTCCTTTCTATATCATGGCTTATGCCTGCCTTTTTATATCTGAAATCAAGACCTCTCTCCACATTTTTTCCTTTCGATTGCATTATAATTTCATTTTCATATTGGAAGGCTGCTCAAAAAAGCTAGATTCTTGCCAGTGACAGCATTAACTTCTATGTACATGTTTCATCCTGATATTTTACACAGTTTGTTATTCTAGTTAAAATCAGTGGTGGCCAAGAAGAAGGTTTATCAGCATGGGACAAAAACAAAAAAGAAATGAGCTGTAACAAGGCCCCATTGGTTCTAATGCAACAGCCACTGAAACCAAAAATCAAACACTTTCCAGATTAAGTAGGAGCAGAAGCGCTTTCTGCTTTTTCATAAAACATAGTTCATGCATATAGACGTTCCCAATTTTTTACTGTTTTCTTCATATCACATTGCCTAAAAATTGCTCTTGTCTATTGTGATAAGTATTTAAAAAGTTTTACCCTTGCCAAATACCATATTTTTCAAAATGTAAATTTATAAATGAACTGGACAGGTAAAAAGCATTTCCTTAGGATATATGAGGAGCTTACTCTATTTATTCTCTTCACATCTGCAACTATAACAAAACATCTAATGTTGCAAAAAGCCAAGGAATTATAATTTTGTTCAGCATAAAATGCAGTCTGTTTTTAAATACTATATGACCCTTGGCTTCAAAGTTTGAAAGACCAAGAGAAGGGTGGTGACAATAGTGAAAAAAATTTCCAAGAAATGATGAAATATTTGATAACACTGTATTATATACAGCTGCTTCTTAATATTGTATTTATTCAGACTGGTTGAACTCTAAAAAACAACTTTATTACAAAGCTACAACGGCAAGCAGTCAGAAGGTGGTAGATGTTTCCTGGTGGTAGAATTAGCCCAAATAAAATGTTTTTTTGAGTAAATGCCATAAATATAGCACTGTTTCCCAGTTTGCAAAGTAATGTGAAGGTTGACATTGTTTAATTTTCACCTTCACTGGTACTGAGTAATATTTTATCACAGAGATAAGAAGTCTCATTGTTTCAAGAAGAGTACCATGTTACTTACAGTGAGACTTATTTGCCATCTGGCTTCCTATTCACTGGCCTAAGCTTGATTATAGATATATTGGTTGAACATTTTCACACGTATTTGAAAGGCTAAACATGAGGAAAGTTGAGTTATTTAATTTTTAAGCACATGCATACCTAGGATATATTAGAAACCGAACAAAATAATTAATATTGTGTGCTATTGTTATGGGAACACAGTAAAGTAGATTCATTTCAGTGGGGGATTCTTTCTGCATGATTGCAATTTTAGATTTGACATTGCTATGTTGAGCATGATATTAATTGAAAGGGTTTTTTCAACTTTGCTACTACACAAAAATAACCTGGTGTTCTTGTCACACTTGCACTGAGTTCAAACTCAGCTAAGTGTGGCCTAAAATGTTAGTCTCTTACTAAAGAAATCTTGCAGAGATAGGCCCATGCAGCCACCTCAAAGCACATAGAGTACAAATCAGATGCAGTATTTGTGGCTCACCTTAATGATACAAAAAATACTGAGTTTTTTTCTATTTGGAAATAGGATATTCTGCAAGATATAGCTCTCTTGAGATTGATTTATCTTAATCAAGATCCTGAATTAATAGAGACAGATGAAGTATGAGCATGTCACAGAAACACATCTTACAGTAAAGAATAGAAACATTAATAAAATGCACCAGTGTGTAATAATACATAAATCTACAGGTTTTAGTGTAAGAAAAAGAAAAGGAACAACACAGACCTTCTTGGATGCAGAAAAGCTTCTTGTTCTTATAACAGTTAGGCAGTGAAATACAGAATATCACAGTTCTATACCTATTATGTAAGAAGGACAGATAAGAGTTGTTTTTCTAAGTGTCCCTCTTGAAGAATAAAAAAATAAAATAAAATAAAATAAAATAAAATAAAAAAAATATAAAACAGAACAAAGTGTAAAACTTTGCAAAGTTATTAAAAATATTGAAAAGAACTTCTTTATTCAGCAGCTGTATCAAGAAAATTTACTAGAAGTAGCAAATCTTTCTTGCCATTGTACTCATGGGTATATTGACGGCATGCTAGGGTGCAAATTAAATAATTAAAATAATACTATATTGAAATGATATTAAAACATTTATGGAGATAACGTGAGGATTGTCTTATTTTTCAGGTCATTGAGGTTTGTATTCACTGATGACCTGCATTATCATTCTGATGAGAATGACAGAATTTTCTAAACAGGTAAATAAAAGAAAATCTTGCTATGTTAGCAGTTCCTCTGTCTTTTTATAACAGGAAGTTCTACTTTTGTCATGATTTTGCTTCATTAATTTCACATACTGCTGACATCTAGTGACCAAATATTTCCATCTGCTTTGATATTTTTCTAGTATCAAAAAAATAGGTGTCTGGAAATTACCACATAGCTGTTTCATAATATTTCTGTCCATGCAAATATCAGTTGTTTAGATTCTCTTAACTTATTGAACAAAACCTGTGTCTTATAGCTAGACTTGAACTGAATATAAACTTTTTTTTCCACTCTACATAGTGAATAGAAACAAAAATAAAAGGTAGCTTTGAAAGGCTCAGTTTATGTATATTATAATTTCACAGCAGTATTTGCTGTGCAGTCTTTTATGGTGACTGTTTGGAGTTCAAGTTCTGTTCTTGTAAATTACACTAATGGTGGGCATGTAAATGAAATGATGAAAGAGAGGGATGGATTATGAAAGATGAAGCCTAAAAAAAGTAAGTTGCCCTGAGCTTTGAAGTGAAGGAATTGACCCCTGTTCTGATGAGCACAAATTAAAGAAAGTACTGTTAGGGCTCTGTCCAGCAGTTACGAAGGGTTCAGGCTTTCCATGCAGGGTGAAAATTCTGCATTCTTTTGCATGTTGAATCAGGCTACCAGTGGCAAAACTCTCAAGGTCAAATCCATGCTACAGTTCACTCAGGTGAGTAGAAGAGCCAAATCTGTGGCACAGCTCAAGTGATGGAGCTAATCAAATCCTCAACTCCATGTGATGCAAATTCCAGAGCACTGTGTCAGGCAGATGGAAAAAAACATTAAGTCCTCTGAAGGTTTTTGAAAATCTAATAAGAGTCATTGCTGAAATGGCTAGTTGGTAGGCATATTTTAGCAAAAAGTTCAGAAACAGACCTGGTAAAACAGGTAGGTTAGTCATATTATTCATTCATAGTTCAGGTTTTGATAATCTGAATATTAAATAATTAACCATTTAAAATTGTGGTATTACCATCTTTTGCTTCAATAAAAGGTACTTTGAGTTTCATATTTTGAAGTGCTTGACAGTGAGGACAATATACCTACATGGGTAATCAGATCATTAAAAAAAAGAGGGACCAGACAAAAAATTAATTTAATTTCTTATCTGCTGTACGCAGTGCACTTGGGAAAATAGGTACCCCAGAGGACAACCAAAAATCCCAGGTGCTTATTAAGGATTCATAATTTTTTGGTCAATACAAAACACAGAACAGCACAAAGATATGGGGTTTTTTTGTTTTACTTCGACACTTTTCACTTGTCTCCTTCTGCACATTGGGAGGAATAAGTTCATGTGTCAGTACATGCTGTGGCTGACCAACTGGAAAACAGCTTTGAAGAAAAGGACTTAGGCTGACCATGAACCAGCAGTGTGTCCCTGTAGCAAAGGCAGCTAACGGTATCCTGGGCTACATTAGGAAGAGAGTTGCCAGCAGGTCGAGGAAGTTGACGTTTCCTCTCTGCTCAGTACTGCTGAGGATGTATCTGCAGTATTGTGTCCAGTTCTGCGTTCTCAGTACAAGAAAGACTGGGAAGATTTCAGCAAAGGTCCACAAAGATGATTAAGGGACTGGAACATCTTTCCTGTGAGGAAAGGCTGAGAGAGCTGGTCTGACTAGCAGGGAGAAGAGAAGGCTGAAAGGGGATCTTATCAATGTTTACAAACATCTGAAGGCAGGGCGTGAATAAAACAGAGCTAGGCTGTTTTCAGTGGTGCCCAGTGATGGGACAAGAGGCAATGGGCACAAGCTGAAAAACAAGCTGTTCTGTCTGAGCACAAGGAGACTGTGACGGTGACAGCACTGGCACAGGTTGCCAAGAGTGGTTGTGGAGTCTCCATCCTTGAAGATGTTCAAAGGCCATCTGGATATGGTACTGAGCAACCTGCTCTAGGTGACCCTACTTGATCAGGGCAGTTAACACAAGACAAACTCCAGACGTCTCTTCCAACCTCACCTTTTTTGTGATTCACAGTAACACAGTTGAGGCATTTGACTCTGGCAAAGACACTTCTGTCTACTATGGTTCTAGGGCCTGAAGCTGTCTTCTGAGCATTGGCAATATAACTTTTAAAATGCAGTTGAAGGAGGGGTGCCCACATAGGCACCCACCTTTTCATATAGTAGATTAATAGCTCCTGTTTTTTCAGCTCCACCTCTGGAAATTATACTACTGTATTGGGAAGACTTCAAGACTGGTGAAGCTAGAAAAAAAGAGATATCACAAATGATGTGACTTTAAATTACTGTTAGGTCATTTACTATGTTAAAACACTGATTTGGGAGATGTATGCTGCAATCTGCTGTCCCACCACTTTCTATGCACTCTACACTGTATCCATTTGCATTGGATAAAAATTACAAAAATTGTCTTGATGTAGATCTGATCTGGAACAATGAGAATACTGGATCTTGAACAATGAGAATATCCACTGTCACTAAACAGAGAGCTCCAGAGTCATGTTCCTTTGCGTCCCATGAATCTTGCAGTGTGCACATGAATAAGCTTTCCAATGAAGGCAAGAGTGGGGAGTGCAACTCTGGCTTGCATGGTTTAAGAGCTGTATTTGTATCCGTTAAGGTTAGGAAGAAAAGAGTCTTGGGATTTCCTCTCTCTGTATGAATGCTTTAGCTTACAAGCTGTTGTAAAAGGAGAAAAATAGTTCAGGAAAATGTTGTTTTATTTAAATGTGAAGAGTACCTAAAGGGTACTCTACATTTTGAAATGAGGTGTAAATGAGAATCCTGATTCTGCTTCCTCTGTTGGCAGAGGCATCTTCACAAAATCGTTATTCTCTGCTCTCAGATTCATTCATTAGACACCATTTTCTTCTCTAACATTTCTTGCTGGGAAGCTTGCATCTCTTTATTCAGCATATAAATCTTTGTATTCCATCTGTGAAGCACATAATTCTTATGTTTAGAATTTAGGGCCAAATGCATTAAAGTTAAGCACTTCTGTGTCTCTCTCCCTTCCTCAATCATTCAATTAATCCCTTATATTCATGTCTTAATTTGAAACTGTCATTATGTTTCTAATATCTGTGAGTCTGTAAAGTGTATGTGAGAAATTGAGAAAAATCAATGTTTATTGTAAAATGAACACTTAAATTGAAAGAAAACCTATTTTTATATCAAGAGGTGATAAGAGAGATATTCTATGCAATTCAGTAGTGATAAGGCCAAGGAAGGAAACTCTTCCAATGAAAAGCATAGCAATGAATCTCTGTTGCACAATTTTTTGAAGAGAGGTACATTTATCACACCCAAAATATTATCCTGATATAGACTTAAATGGTGTATTTCATTAAGGGCCCGACTCTGCAAAGTAGGGAAAAAAAAGGTTTAACACTAATAATATGAATACCCCTACCTCATTAAAGCTGTGATGCTTGTTAAACTTCAGTATGCTGAATTAGAATCTAACAACGCTGTAGCTGGTCATAACACTCATAACATTCCTGTCATAACACTCTGTTTAAAAAAGAACATATTTTTACTGTAATTGGTTGCAAACTTAAGTTTATTTCCATTTGCTAAAGAAAGAAAAGAAAAAATATAAGAAAAAAAGTTGTAAAAAATTTGTAGCCATCATGATCTTATTTTTTTGTGGTGACTGCTTCTTCTTGCATTTGATAATGATATTAGCATTGCAAGAAGCTTTGTCAGCTCTGCCAATGGACTCCCAGTCTTAATTACTATTTTCAGTGATTTTTTTGGTGTTCAATGGTAATTTTGAGCCACAGCTGCTGTTCCCATTTTGATTTGTTTACTTTCCATAAGACAATTTTATTACAGAAATTAATTCCATTAAACTGGGCTTCCTTTGTGTGATATGTGAGTATAATTCTTGTCTTGGGGTGTTCATTTTAATGAACACTCTTTTTATAATTGTTTGTTTGCAGAATACTGGGTTTTAAGATTTGTTTTATGCATGTTTATTTTCTTAAGAAAGAATACAGATAGTTTGTGTTGATATTACATTAAGCCAATACATTTAGGATGAATATAAAGTCCTGCAATTGGAACAGAGGATCCCTTTGCAACACTGCAGTCTGGGGACTCACTGAGGAGCACCTCTGTTGGAAAGAACCCTGGGAATCTTGGTAAGAAGTGAGCTGAATGAGAGCCCACAGTGTGCTCTAGCACACCATAAGTGCAGCGAGTAGCTCAACAGAAGGGATTGTCAGGGAGCTGCAGTGGCAGACTGCTCCATAAGAAAGGGCAAGCTGTGAGCTGAAGGTAGCAGAGTGTGAAAGGGTACCTACCCCAGGGACAAGGAATCAGAGCGTTCAGTCAGTAAGTCAGGATCAGGATAGGTATGGAGACAGTGACTAGGAGTCAACCTAAGTTCTGTGGTCACCCAGCAAGTCCATTGAAATGAGGCAGGTCCAAAGTCAATCCAGAAAACAAGTCAGAGGTCTAGGATCAGGCTAGAATCAAGGCAGTATGAGCCTGGGAGCAGATCTGGGTGTTACACAACTGCAATGTTGCTTAGATGGGGGCCAAGTATGAGAGACCCAGCTGAAAAGGAGCTTCCCAGGGAAGGAATGGCAGACTCTCACTTCTACCTTTCTTCACAACAGCTCTTAGTAGCTGGACTTGGTCAACCTTGGACTCAGTGAACTAAGCTCCTGAAGAGGGAATGTCACAGCCATGACAACCATTATTCTCCTTTACTTTGTATTTATTAGACAAATCTAGAATATGACATCCAGATTTCAGCCCCTTCCAATATAAGAAAGACATTCATAAGCTGATATCTGTTCAGCAGAGGACCACCAAGATGGTCAGGGAGCTGGAGCACTTGCTCTGTGAGGAGAGGCTGAGGGAGTTTGCTTGTTCAGCTTGGAGAAGAGATAGCTTTGGCAGGTAGCTAGTAGCAGCCTACCGATGCCTACAAGCAGGTCAACGAGATAGTCAGTTAAAACAAGAGATGCCCAAAGTGGATATAAGGTGATTTTTTTTCCCCCACCATTAAGACAGGTAAGCAGTGAAACAGGTTGCCAAGAGACGTTGTGAAGTCTCTATTCTCAGGGGTTTTTCAAGACCGTAATAGCCTTGAGCAGCCTGGTGGTACTTTACATTTGACCCAACTTTGTGAGACCTCCTGATGTCACTTCCAGCCTGACCTGTCTTATAATACTAGCTTTCTACAGCATCTCATTTCTTCATTATTTTAACTCTTATTTATTTCAGTTCCTAGAATTTTAATTTTTATTAATGTTACATTTAACACTATCAATTTTGAGAGGTTAAAATGGAAAAGAGGAATGGGAAAAGAAATTTATTTCAAGATTAAAAAGAGGCAATTATGTTTAATAGAGATCTAAACTAGGTCTTCAGAAGTTAATTAAAATTTACTTCTCCTGGCCACTGGTAAGTAAAGGCAGGAGCCCCTTCCTGAAAAATATTTTCTTCAAAGGACCACTTAAACCAAATCCAATTGTATCATATGAAACTGCTGGAATTTTACGTAGTTGTTCTCTGTTACTCAAAGGAATAGGTTAAATAGATACATGAGTCAGAAATAAGCTCTCCATATCAAATAAAGATAGCAAACAAACAAATCCTACAACAAGTCAGCGAAGAAAAGAACCTATAAGGCAATCAGGAAGTCTTCAAATTGAACTATTAGTAAGTGTAGAACTACACAGTAAGGTCCTTGGGGTGGAGGGGAGTGAGGGGGAATTGACATTCATTTTACTGTCCTGATACCATCTTTGAAATTAATGCTTCTATTTGTAGTGAAAGGTGTGAATCAGCATGAGCTAATAGCATCTAATTTATCACAAAATAGTCATATTGGGTTCCTTTTGTATTAGTATTATAGTTTGGGTAACAGATGTGCTTCTGAGGACAGTATCCTGATCATTTTGTCTCACTGCATTTTGTTTCACGTTGCAGACAGGTCTTAGAGTTTACCGATTGCACTTCTTTTGGACAAAACTAAATCATGAAACTGTATTTAACTGATAATGGGCACTCAGTCCACAAATCCAGGCTAGAACCAGTTCAAAACAGAAGCTTCTGAAATGCATACAGCATGGATATAGGTCCCAGTCCTGTCACTCTATAGATCTCTTCTCATTGGTCTGTGCTGTTTACCAACGGATACATAGCAGTTACTTTCAGGAATTAAAGCACCTCCTGTACCTATTAAAAAAAAAAAAGAAGTCTTATCTGAAGGATATTCTGAGATGAAAATTCAGTAACATCAACTGAAACTCTTCTATTGACTTCACAGGAAAATGGATCTAATTGAAACACAAGTAATAGCTCATCAGTATGAAATCTTATACTTACCTTTTGGATCATCAATATTTTAAAAGGCCAGGTAAAACAAACCATCTGTGTTTTCACCACAAATTTCTGTTTTTAACAGGCAGGGTTTTTTCTTTACTTGAAGTAAAACGAAAATGAAACCTGGCTCCGTATCTTTTTCTTTTGGTGGCAGACAAGAAAGGGTACCTCCGTCTTCTAGAAGGAGGAGCTTAAATCAACTTGTCTATCCACATTCCCATCAATTCAGAAAAACAAAAATTTGGCAGAAAGTCAGGATTTGGGTGTTAAGGATTCCTAGCGATAACATTTCTGAATTAGCAACAAATGAATAGTTGCCTTTGATAGCTCTTTTATAGCTGGGTACAGCTGGATTAAACTTAACTGCAAAGGGAACTCAATTTTCTTTATCATCAATTTGACATTGTTTAACAGATGTTTTCCAGAAACTATTGTAATCTTTTTAATTTGTCTCTGTAATGTGCAGCAAATATCCTTGGTTAATAGCCTGATTATTAAATTTAATTCTTTGTCAATAGCATTTTTCATTGTTGCAGAAACTTTGAATCCTAATAACAAGGCCATAAAGAACACTGATTTCACTCTGGTTTTAAAGCCTACAACTATTTTACAACAGTCACCTGTTAAAACAGACCTTAATATGAAACAGTCTGTGACAGCCTGATGCCAATAGATAGTATAATAGATGAGGGAACCTTTAGTGATGATTCTTTGTCTAAACCCTTGGACATATATTTTGTCTTGATGCTTCTTCTGATTTCTCTGAAATCTTTCTCCCTTACATCATTTACCTTCTCTGCCCTTTACATAAACCTCCTTCACCCTCTACATCTCCTAACATGATATTCACACTTGTTTCTCTTCCACTCCCAACATCAGTATATCTAATTTTAGATGACTTCTGTGGCTAAAATGTGAAAGTCTTTCTGCACTTTCACTCCCTTTTCCTCCTATTTCACTGTAGGGTCAGTATATCTTTTAAGGTCTTATGTATGTGCTTGTATCATCATTTATTATTTGTTTTACGTCATACCTAAAAAAGATTAGGCATGGTACAAAACAGACAATAATTCCTATTAGGAATTAAGAACACTACCTGGAAGCCTTGAAAAGATACTGTTTATGACTACATTCTGAAATTACATCAGACTTGAATTAATGATCAAACAGGTTCAATTTCAAGAATTAAATAAATTAGGCTTTAAAAAATGCCAACAAAAATACACAAACTGTATTTGATAAGCCAGCCTTACTAAAATATAGGTGAAGAAAAGCTTACAAATTCTTTAGAAAGTGTACTGAAAATGGAATTAAATCCTAAACTAAAAAAAAAAGAAAATAAAAAAATCCTATCTATAAAATTAAGGACATGCTTATGTGTTTTACTGGAGAGAAACCTGTATCTTTAGTACTTGAGCTGATCAGAAACACAAGACAGTTTTACTGATTTTTATTATTATTATTTTTAATCTAGAAACTAAACGTGTTTATGGAACTTGTGGAGTAGAAGTTAATATAAACAGGTAAATTACTAAGGAAGATCTGTCTGAACACAAACAACAGAAAAATAGTGGAGTTTCAGTATAGGCAGGGGCTATTACACATGGATAGAAGACTTAAAAGACAGGGCAGAGACACATTCAACATGTACACACAAGCATAGTAAATGTATATTGTCAAATAAAGTAGAAAATAATACTTTACATTGTTCTATCCTATGGAAAAAATCAACATATGTTTTTATTAAAAGAGCGTTCAGAGTTTATTAGTACATATGAAATAATAGTAAAGGATGTATGTCAAATTATATTGCAAAATCTTGCTTTTCTGTACTGCTATTTTTTTACACCATATGACCTCAGTAGGTATTTGGGGATGGATTCTTCACCACTGTAGGTCTATTTTGGGCAGTGGCTGTAATTTTTTTTCTACTGTCTGCTTCTAGGCTTTTCAGAACAAAAGAGTCATCTCCTATGAAAAGGCAAAGACACTTCCTCCACCCTTTATTGCAGGCATATTACTTTGAAACTTCCAAGTTTGAATACTTCCTGTATTGCTGGAGGAAAGTGAGGTAGAATCCTAAAGCCACATGGAAGAAGGCAGGGTTAAACAACACAATACAGGAGAAGACAATCACGTCCTTCAGGAAGAAAGTCAGAAGGAGTGATGCTAGTTGTGAAAAAAACCAAGCAAGTTTCATCCCTGTGAAAGATTTGGGTAATTTGCTTTAAAGATTTCACATTGACCTTGTTCCATTTCAGAGTGAAATATCCAAGTACACTTTGAAATTACATACACTCTGTGTGAAGACATATCCCACCACATTACAGAGTTATTGTCTAAATAAATATTTAAAGCTTCTATACAAAATGAAATAGTATCAGGACAAGTGATTAAGAAACATCTCAGAATATTCCACTAGTTCAAACACTTCATCTGGTTTGTCAGAGCTCTTTCTCTTACCAGATCTGAAATGTGCATTTGCAGTTTTCTAGAAAATACCATCACTGCTGGTAAAGTTTGTGTAAGATACTGATAGTCACCCAACTAGAGAAGGCAAGAAAAAGTGAAGACTTGACTCTGTAACCCAAAGATGACTCCATAGCATCAGAGACATGAGAAAGTCATTCTCCACTTCTTACAATTAGCATTTAGTATTAAAAAAAAGCCTACAGTTTATTTACTGAAAAATAATTTTATTTATAAATTATTTTAAAACCAATTTATTTATTTAATAACCTATAGTGTTTAGTACAAAAGTGGAATTGTTCCAGGAGACAAATACTTTTCTTAGAATGTCTTTCATACTTAGGCAATTTCTGAGCTGAAATTACATCACTGTATTTATGCTTAATTGGCTTTGTTGGACTTTATTCCATTAATTCATGTGATCACTTTTTAAATCTATTTGTATGCTAGACATAAACAGCATCCTATAGTATTGAATTTTACAATCTTATATCATGTTTGGTACAAAATAATTTCATTCTAATGTTTTTATAATTTCTGCTCAATACATTCATGCAATGCCATCTGGTTATTATTTTATGAATTTGTGGAGTATTTTTATGGTTTTCCAACACAGAAGTCATCCTTTTTACCACTGTTCTTACCTAGTATTACAATATTATGTCTCAGTTCGGGTAGAACCAGGACTTCACATTGTATTTAAGATATGGATACAACACAGCTTTTTAGACTAGCATTTTCTTTTGTTCTCTAAACCTTTCTTAAAATTTCAGTCATATTATTTGCTGCTTTGAATGCTGCTGAGCATAGTGATAACATTGTGACAGAGATACTGTGAAAACAAAATTTTTTTCCTGAGCAGTAATAACTAAATCAGAGTTCATCACTGTGTATTTTTAGTTAGGGCTGTTGTTTCTCTTGTGCATTAGTTAGCATTTATTGACATTGAATTTCATCCGTCATTTTATCATGCAGTCATTTGTCTCTTGAAATACTCTCACATCATTTTACCATCACTTATTCAGAGCAGTAAAAGCAATCGGCAGACCTTGTCACATCACTGTTCATCACCTTTTCCAGGTCGTTTATACTGAACAGGTATCTCAGCAGATAACAACCTCTGTTGTGAGAACTAATAATTTATACTTACCTTTTATTTTCTATCTGTTAACCGTGTATCATGGTTAACAAACTACAAGAGGAGTTTCTCTCTTATCACAAGAAAAATTGTTGTCTTTTTAGGATGAAAACATCAAAAACTTCAGTAGTTTTCCAAGTACCTTATATCTGCAGAGTTTCTTTTCCCTGTGCGTTTGGTGATGTATACAAAGATTGCAATAGATTTTTGAGGCCTGGTCTCCCCCTCCTACAAAATCCTTCTTGAACTTTCTCCATTTTGTCATTTATCCACATGTTTATTGATTTCATATTTTATTTTACATTTTCCCAATTTGTGCTGGACTAACTGACCAATAGTTTTGTGCAACTGAGCTTCGTGCTCTAATTTAAGCAGAGAAACAATTCAAACCTAGGTTTTCCACCTGCTATCAGTGCTTTCAATCATCGGGTTGAAGCAGAGCACCTCTGACTCTAGAGATGGTAGGTTTTGTTTGTTTGTGATGGAGTAAAGGCAATCTGGTTTATGTGTTTAACTTCACACACACATCTGATTGTTTCGAATTTCAAACACAGAAAAGATCCACATTTAACCAAATGGATGCTTAATAAAGATTTAAATCAGACATCATTGTCTAGCATTGACTAATAGCTACTTCAGGCAACTATCCATGCTTTCCTTGGACAATCAGGCCCTTTATTGTAGGAGATCCAAGGCTGCATCTCTAGGAGCAAATTACACATGCCCAGGAGTATCCCCAGACTCTGAGAGCAGCTGGCACAGAGTACTCATGCCTGTCTCCAGTACAGACAGCTGCATGCAGACTGCTTACAAGAATAGTCCCCACAGCAGTCACCCTTCCAAACCAAGTGATTCTTTAGGAGATTTCTAGCTGGCATATGCTAAAAGCATGCAAGGACTGTATAAATAATCACAGGTTAGCACACAGCAACAACCCTCCCTGCAGTTACAGTCTCAAAACAACGGACCTGTATGGAGGTAGTGCTTTGTTCACCCTCTAAATATGACTTCAGAATAAAGAACAATTTGAATCCACTTCACAGAAAGACAGAATGGTAGATGTTGGAAGGGACCTTTGAAGATCATCTAGTCCAACCCCCCGGCCAAACCAGGTTCACCTACAGCAGGTTGCACAGTACTGCATCCAGGCAGGTTTTGAATATCTCCAGAGAAAAAGACTCCACCACTCTGGGCAGCCTGCTCCAGTTACCCTCAAAGCAAAGAAATTTTTCCTCATGTTGTGATGAAATTTCCTGCATTCTAGTTTGTGCCCGTTGTCCCCTTGTCCTGTCACTGGGCTCCACTGAAAAGAGTCTGGCCCCATCCTCTTGACACCCACCCTTTAGATATTTATAAACATTGATGAGATTCCCTCTCAGTTTTCTTTTCTGCAGGCTAAACAGACCCAGGTCTCTCAGCCTTTCCTTATACAAGAGATGCTTCAGTTCCCTGATCATTTTCATAGCACTCCGCTGGACTCTATCCAGAAGTTCCTTGTCTTTCTTGAACTAGGGAGCCCAGACCTGGACACAGTACTCCAGATGTGGCCTCATCAGGGCAGAGTACAGTGGGAGGATGACCTCCCTTGACCTGCTGGCCATGCTTTTTTAATGCACCCCAGGACACCATTGGCCTTCTTGGCCACAAGGGCACATTGTACTTCTTCAAGAAAAGCATTCAGCATTTCTCTTCTATTCTCCAACACCTCAAAGTAATTCAATAGCATAATTAAAAATAAATTGAGTTCTCTAATATGACATTCTGTTTCCTTAATCCTAAGGCTTTTTTTTTGTTTGTTTGTTTCACAACACAATTTATTTATTGTATGGTATCAAGTGCTGCCACAAAGGAGGTAAGGTTCCTTCAACTAAATATTGTAAAGGTGCTGTGAGGGTTGCAGCTCCATGTGAGCCTGAGGCCAGGAGTGGCAGAAGTGGCTCCACAGGCTGCCAACAGGGCCTGTCCCAGCCCCTGGCCAGGAACAGGACAGTGGGGAGACAGTGGGGCAGCGCCAGCCCTGGGCATCAGGCTCATCCCTGGGGACAGGCCCTGGGTGAGGCCAGGCTGGGACAAGGGCCTAACAGTGGGCTTGGCTCGGCCATGGCTGAGCAGAGCTATGGAGCACAGGAGACCAGGCCTTCATTGGCAGGGGATGATGGTCCTGGGGGTCTGACATGGGGTCCTGGGCCATGGGCAGGGTGGGGGTAGACCTGGGGGGAAGGGAGGAGGGCAGGGAAGACTGCGTGTGCCCTCAGGGCCCTGACAAATATTTTCAATATGTCCTCAGAAAAATGGCAAGTGGGGAGAATCCAATCATATAATGACAAAACGATATAACTCAGGTACACAGGGGAGTAAAGAAAAGGTTGCACAAGCAAGTGTAATTTTACCATATCCTAACTTTTGACTGCACTGACTGTTTTGTGTTCTTTTAATATACTTTTTGTACATAATTTAGTACATAATTATAAAATCAAACTATGTTATCTAGATGACTCAAACATTAATAACAGCAATATATAATATTTAGAATGTCTATAGTAAATATAACATTTTGACAATTAAAATATTACAAAGAATGACTTCCTTTTTGGGAAGCTTACATATGTACTGAGAGCAATTAGAGAGCCAAGAGTATTTATGATGCATTTTTCCTAAAATTTAAGGTATTAACATAATGACATTGACATCATACTTTAGTCTGCAGTTACAAATTGCAGTTCTGAGCAGCTGAACCACTAGATTTGGTTTTTTAAAATTTTACAAGTAACTCAGTTAACCCTACTGGACCTTTGCAAAATTCTACAACTGGTGGCTCATTGAACAAACTGTAAGATTTCTGGCATAGAATTTGCTTATAGCTCTTCTCTCCTGTTTAAAAGAACATATATACATAACAAATAGGATATATACAGTTAATGGTACACACCAAAACTAGGCAGGCACACCTAGAAATTCAGCATGGAACAAGTGTGAGAGACTGCATTGGTGATAACCAACATTGCTGACAACACCGACACAACGGATGTTTGTCTCAGTATTACTATGGCAGGAACACCGTCAATGGACTCCACCAACAGATGTTTAGCAACATTGTTATGGCAGGAAAACCATCAATGGACACCACCACCACAGCCTGTTTATCATGACATTGCTGATACCACTGATGACAAGAAAACTGTAAACAGACACCACAGCCTGTTTATCACAACTCTGCTGACATCACCGACACAGATGTTTATCTGCAGGAAAACCACTAGCAGACTCAGGATTGGGGAGACCTAGGGGCCTGGAGACCCCTTGGGAACAGTACTGGACATCCACACTACCACTAGGTAAAAGGTGTGGTTAAATAAGACAGTTCATGAGGACCCTCTAAAAGAACAGAACCAACCAACATCAGAGGGAACGTTGTCCCACTGGACTTTAAAGTAATCAGGACACCACAGCTCCAGGGTGGTAGCTATTGCTGTGAACTCCTTCATTCTCTCCTCTTTCTTTCCTTCCTTCCTTTCTTTATCTCTCACTCGCTCCTTTGCATTTGCAAACTTGTTGTTGGGCAAATAAAGTTCCTTGGCACTTGACTCCATTTTGAGTCTTAATTCTGTTCCTGAGAATATGAGCAAAACCTCACTCTGGTCTTTGATGAGCATGTGAAAACAAGCTCTGTGAATACTTCACTGCGTTTCCTGACACCTGTGTCTCGTAGGAACAACTGGCCATCTCATGGTTGCACCTGGTTTCCGTATCAGGTGCCTTGAATCTCAATCACAGTCATAGTAATTGAGGTGATAGGTTCTGGGATCATTCAAGCAGGTCTCTCTTTAAAAGAACTAGCAGCTTTTAGAAATCTGAGCATGATAGAACATATTTATCTCTCATTTATGAGTGATGATAATAATATGAAGTATTTGTATCATTTGCATTAATCAGTTATTTAGAAGACTATTTAAATGATGCTCTTACTCTGTATGCCAGAACAATTACTTCTGAATTTTTTCCTTTGGGATTAATGCTGTATCACCATGATGACTATTGACAGTGTCTCTACAACTACTGATGATTTTCTAGGCTTACTGTGGAAAGTAGTGGAGATGTTCCTGTCTGAAGTACCTACGGTCTCTCATATTTTTCACTGCTGTTAATGTTAGTTCACAAAATTTAAAGGACAATTTTACTAAATTGGGATCAGAATACTTTGACCTTTTCCTTTCTCCCTGTTCTGTCTTCTTAAGATTAACAAATGGGTAGAGATCTGTAATCAGCTATATTGGCTTTACTGTACTCATGCATTTATTTATACTGGGAAATTTCTCATTTTCCTTGTACCATAGCAGGAGTCAAGATATGTCCCCTAGCTCTCTTAAGCATTCAGTATCTGACTGTCTTGAGTTCAGTCTTGCAAAAATTCTAGGCAATGCTATGGTTTTTAACTGTACTTATCTATGATTTGGGAGTTGTGACTGTTCTTAGATTTTTTTGTATGCAGTCTTTTCACAGAATGTTAAGGGTTGGAAGGGACCTCTGGAGATCATCTGGTCCAACCCCTCTGCCAGAGCAGGTTCACCTACAGCAGGTTACACAGGATGGCATCCAGGTGGGTTTTGAATGTCTCCAGAGTTGGAGATTCCACCACCTCTCTGGGCAGCCTGTTCCAGTGCTCTGCCACCATCAAGTGAAGAAATTCCTCCTCATGTTCAGATGGAACTTCCTATATTCAAGTTTGTGCCCATTACTTCTTGTTCTGACACTGGGCACCACTGAAAAAAGATGGGGCCCCTCCTCCTGGCACCCTCCCTTTAAGTATTTGTAAACACTGATGTAAACACAGTAACTGGTTAAGCTAATTAGTGTGAAATACAATTTGTATTCTACAGTCGAGAAACAAAAGGGGTCCCAAAGGAATGTGACATATTACCTTTTTGGTTTACAGCTACTAGTACCACAAAACAAAAAACCCACCACCGCTGATGTACCTTCTGCTGTTGTTCATTATAGCATGGACATATGTGACAGAAAAATGAGTGCGTGGACACGTATACACACAAACACATTCATGGCCTTTAAACTTTTTCAGTATTATTTGACATTTCAAGCAGTATCCGTTAAAATTTATTTTCTTTCATCTATTTTTCATGTCTCAAGTTCACATCATGAAATATGCTAAAGCTTTATTTTATCATTATTTTCCTGCTTTGACTGTCCTCTAAGTTTGGTAATCTTTTCCTCCTGTTATAGATTGCCTGCATCTCCTTTGGGCAGCAAGGTATTCTGACATAGTATGTAATTTTTTTGTTTTTCTTGCAATTCCTTATCTTTTGCAGAGGAAATATATTTTGTTTTTCTTTTTATCATTCAATTAAACGATTATTTTTCTCAGGAGATAGATTTTTCTGCTTTTGACTTGACTTTATTTTTACAGCTATAGCATATTTTTTGGCTGAGGTTTGACTAAGATGCTTTTTATGTTGAGTCTTAACCCATCAGCACGAATATATTAAAGCACAAGAAGAAAAAGAAGCATAGTAGCATTTAAAAAATAGTAATTAAAGTAAGTAATCTGCCCAGATATATTAACCCTACAGGATGTATAATGCAGTGCCATATTTACTTGCAGGAGGTTAGTTTTCCTATTCCTCTGATAATAATCATAGATTTGCTTCAGTTGAATTTCTTGGAAGAAGACAGAAGATTTCAGCTCTTGGCATGTGATTGGATTCAATCTTTCCTCCACTTGCTTCTAAAGACAAAATTAGCATTTAATCTACCACAGAAAATTGTAGAAATAATTTATACTTATATTGTTACTTTAATCTCAGGTCATAGATATTACTTAGCAATAGCACTATAAATATAAAAATACCCAGTCTCTTTAGACAATTTTACAAAATTGTTGTGGAAAAAGGGACATAACATAGCTTGCTTTTTTTCTTCTCCCATCCTCCCCCCCCTTCCCCCCCCCGAGATGTCTATAGTAGTATTTCAATGTTCTTTGATATTTTCCTGAGAGCGCTGAATTAAGCCAAAGAGCTTGCTGGGGATAAGCATGCAGAAGGTAAAGCCATATAATAAGACTCAGTGAAGTAACAGTGAGGAAACTGCTTACTACAACCAGCAGGAATACCCTCAATCTAACTATCAAAATGTACCCTTCCCAGGCCTGAAAAGTAAACTAATCCATTGGATGATCCTGGATTTACAGAGGAAGGGGAGGACTGGGTAAATAGCTGTGGATGGCTCTCTGCCAGGGAACACAGCACAATCACATGAATTAGAACAAAACTCCTAATGGCCAAGACAGGGGTGTGGCGATAGAAAGATTGCGTTAATACTTGAGACACTAGTGGAGTGGTGATGGTGGAAACATTATATACTGCTTCCTGTGATAGAGTTATTTTCCAAACCAATGGCGTATTCCCCTTTTCTGTGATGTTTTTCATCAAGAGATGAAAACACACAGCATGAATGGAAAGGTGGTGATGGTTCTAGTGAAAAGACCATCAGCCTGAGGCTCAGCTTGTCAGTCCCTACAACAGAGAGGATTATGTGCCCTGATTACCTCTGTTGCATGTGACAAGAGAGTGGAGGAGAGGAGGAAACTGACAGGTGAGGAAAGCAAAATCCATATAGCACAGTGGGCGTTTTATTCCTAGTACAGATCGAAAATCAGGCCCTTTGGGCTTTTGTCTACGTGACTACCTATAGTCATGAACACTTTGCATTTGCCTGTACAAAATAATATTTTTGGAAAAGTTATCATAAATGAGAGAAGAAAAAGGCATATTGCTGAACAGGCACTGATCTCCATACTCAACAGTTAATGAAATAGTTCCAAGGATGCTCAGGTGGTCAGCAATGGGCAAAAGATTGTAACTGCTCAGTGTTGTCCAAGGCTGCCCTGACATGACTCTGCAGATTTGGGTCACTTAACAACTTTCTGGGCACTTGGGACACAGTTTTAAAGGAGATGACTGTCTGAAAAAAAAAGTGAAATAGATAAGTCCATTTTATGTCATTATCCACAGCCAAGGTCAAATACCTCTTGCTTTTCTGTTAGCATTGCTTCTTAGGACTATGAAGAGACAGGGATAAATTAGAGTGATGATGAAAGACGTGCAGGCTGAGACAGCTGGGAACTAAACCCCAGGAGAGGTAATGTATCATAGTCCTTTGTGATGCAGGGGGCATCTTTCTTGCAGCCCTTTTTTCTTCTAGCAAGTCAGAAAAGGAATAACAATAAATTACAGGATTGGAACTTTTAAAGAAACATAATGGAGCCTAATGTGATGATATGTTCTCTACTTTACCAGCCACTGCAAATATCTTCCCTCTTTTCAGTAGGGATATCCTTAAATATTACTCATAAAGAGAGGGCCTCAGAAACATGTAAGACCAAATGGTCCTAAAGATTCTTTTCATTTGAGTTAGCTTATCTAGTTTCATCTTCGAGTGTCCTCCAAGAGCAAATCAAATCAAAAAACAAAAAAATTTACTCTTGAGGTCTCTGCAGTAGGGATCTTTAAGACAATAGTATAGATGCAGCCTCAGTCCTTAGTGTTTTATTTGTGCATCCTGTCCCAATTTGAACGGCAAAATTTGCACACTTCTTTACTAATCAGCTAAGATTTGGGGAAGGGCTAGGGGAAAGTTTTTGCTGTAATTAGGACTGCAACATTGCAATCCTTGTCCATAGTTTCCAAAGAATTAACATAAGTGTGCATCCCTGCTTTTCCATTTAAAAACATTTGGAGGTGATAAGATTTCTCTCAAAAAGTCTTTTGTCATTGAGCTTGAAGAAAACTTTAAGACAATTTTTTTGAAAACACTTGCTAATTCAGTAACTAGAGGTTTATATAATTTACAGTGAACAGAGTTGCACTTCAGTTCAGTAGCAAGTAAAAATGCTTTTTAAAAGCTGTATTTTATTTTTTGTTTTGTTAAGACTGTGACTGGAAAAAAAAAGGTGTAATGAGAAAGGATAAATATATACATAAAATGCCAGTTTTCTGCACATGTCCAACTGGAAGAAAACAAGTGGCTGTCAGAAAAGGCACAATTAATATAATTATTTTTCATGTTCCTCTGACTGGGTAGGAACTTGTGTATCTTATGTGATATGTAAAGAACTGCTTTACTGATTGCATGTGTGCAAAGTGAATTCTATGTGCACACTCAGAGCTTCAGCTTTATAAAGAAAAAGGGAAAAAGAAAAAGGAAAAAAAATTTTCTTAATACTGCATTTTAATTTTGGAGAACTGAATTTTCCATCTTGAGAGATGCCTATACTTCTTAACTGGAAAAATGAAATTAGAGAGGTGCAGAATTCGGGGGGGGGGGGGGTAGTAGTTTGCTGTAGAAGATGGTACTACAGTTGGATGAATGGTGGAAACACAGACTGAAGTTCTCAGTTTCCACAGAGCTTCCTCCATACCAAGCAAATACTATAATCACCATAATATTATGGAGTCTACAGTCATCTTCTACATATTCTGCTGAAGGATGATTTGAAATGGGCTTTTGATTACCTCTTTTTTAATATGAAGTAATTTCACAAAACAAATAACTGCCACTGGCCTCTACTTACAAGCAGTCAGAAAGTATTAGAAGTTGCACCACTCAGCCTTCTATACTGCTGAAAATAATAGGGCTTTCAAAGTAATTTTTGGAAAACTGAATTAGTTGACAGGCAGAGATCCTATCCACAATCCTTGAGAGCAAGGTAGTATCATAAAACTTACATGAGCACAGTCAGCTCTTAATCTACTGAGCCTCAACAATTCAGTTACAGACCTGATGAAAGAGATGGGAAAACAAGTTTGGTTACAAACTATGCAAACTTCCATTCATTGTTTGGTGAATGTACCAAATTTTGTACTTGCAATTGAGTTTCACAATAGGCAGAAACAAAAGCTACTTGTTCATCCCCTTTTTGGTTTGTGGCAAAGAACGTGAAAACCAAAGCCCCGTTGGTGCAGTTCTTACAAGTATATTTCATTATTTATTAAACTGTATACAAGGCTGTACATTTCTTTACACTTTTAAATTTTCAAAATGGAGACAAAAAGCCCACATCTCTCAGCAATTAAAAAAAGAGAAGGGCTGTACATGGTTTCTGGTTTTCAACAACTTATTGACACAGTGTCCCTTGCATCACCTGAGGCTGAATTATTGTAACCTGGGAGAAACTATTCTAGAAACAGTGTAATACATTTCTCATTTTAAAGAAGATATCACTACTTTCACTCTTTGCTACTGCTCTAGTCTTTGCAAAGTTCTGCTTCTTCCAGAATGCAACCTTTCATCCAAGTAACAACTAATATGCCCTTCTTGATTGTCAGCCATCTACAAAATATCAACATATATGAGGTCCCAAACAAACCTTTGTTTGTCCTACTATAGGTTGTGTCTGTTACATGAACTCTTATTTCTGGCTAAAAACATGAGACAAAGTAAGTTTCTGTTCGCTGCATGACATAAACTTCTAGCACTTTCTGAAAATATCTCCCAGTGACTTACTGATCTGACAGTGA
The DNA here is from genome assembly GCA_013398295.1 of Chionis minor. Taxonomy (NCBI): domain Eukaryota; kingdom Metazoa; phylum Chordata; class Aves; order Charadriiformes; family Chionidae; genus Chionis; species Chionis minor. Next base: position 241,342 of record VZSF01003744.1, on the reverse strand, counting down.
CACACAGAGGTACCTCACAAAGCCTGCCTCCACCCCAAAGTTACAATGGCCAAAAGCCACCCTTACTTAGTTTGGTTGTATTCTTGCAGTCTGCAGCTGTGTCAACACGCAAAGCTCAAACTGTGCTCTCTAACTCATATTAACTGTTTCTCTATCAACCTAGTAGAGACATATTATGTTCCTGTTTCTGTTTTTGTGCAGAGGCATACCTTTTAGACTGGCTGACTGTTCCTCCATACTCTTCTTCTGTTATTATTTTTAGTCTAATAGATGAAGCTATTCTGAGGACATAGTCAGGATTTTCCCTTGAGCATCAACCAGCTCAGCCTGTGGCTCTGAGAACACTTGTTTCAATCACTTCAGCAAATTAATAGAGAGAGAGACCTTACACTCAAAAAACTGTTGTTCCTCCAGTCTTTTTGTTCACTTTTATGCCAGTAAAAGAAGAAACAAAGAGCAGTTTTACTTTGAAAAAAAAAATAAAAATCCTCGGAGCTGGTAGACTGTCATCTCCAGAATATCAGTGTTTTGTTTCTTACATTCAGAGAAGGTGGTACTACGCATCTCTCTCCCTTAAAAGGAGTCCTACCCATGTTCTCTTGCAGTTGCCTATCTAGACAACAAAAATGCTTCAGGTAGCCCGCACCTACCACAGAGCCATCTGACATGAATATTAAAACTGTTACTGCGTGTTAAAGATGACAGCTCTACTCAATTAGAATGGAACTAAAGTGGAAAGCAACCCAAATATAGTATTAACAGAGAGAAGAGTTTTTTGATTTCCAGCTAAATAATTTTCACTTGTAACTGATAAAACAGTATCAGTGTACATGTAAAAATGCTGACTGATAAGGACTATGCTTAAGAGTTACTACCAGAGCTTACGTAAAATACGGCTTAATTGAGACAGATCTGATATATTTGTATTCACATTCACATTTTTCTGAATTTCTGGGGTATTGAAATCCAGGGATTTTGTTTGAGCCAGTCGTATGGTTTTGATGTGTATTCTTCTTCCTTCGTTGTTTTATCATCTTCTTAGAAACATCCCTTTCTTTTCCAGATTGGTTATTTCCATTCCAACAAACACTGGTTTTTCCCTGTTTCTTCCTCATTCTCAGCCAACGAGACTTATTTGTTTATGACTGTAATTCTATTTGTCAAAAGCATCTGTGATTACATCATCAGTGATGTCAGTATAGTTCTGGGAATAGACTTTCTGAGTTTACTCTTCTGGCTGGGAGAATACATCTCAATACACAAATTAAAAGTGCAGAAGTATGGTATTTTTTAAAAGTTAAATTGTTCTCAACCAGAAAGTAATGGATCCAGAAAGCTATAAATTTATTTAAAAATCTGGAAGATATTTTCTTCACAATTTCAGTTAGGTAAAAACTGACTTTAAACTACATACGTGCACACACAAAAAAAAAAAAAAAATCAAAAAACCCCCAAACACAAAAATCTTCCCAAGTAGAGAGATCTTTGTTTCACTGCTGTAGAAACGTTGACAAAATTTTGTATTCTATTTCATGTTTTTCTTAGAATCAAGACCTTCATATAGGTAAGAGCTGCATTTGTTAATTTTCTAAGCAGCAGCTGCACAGTGAGACCGAAATGCTGCTTGTAGACGGAGGGAAGCAAAAGAGAGCAATAGCATTTATTTCCCCGAGGAAATATTTAAAAAGTAAAATTTTTTTGGTGGATCTCTTGCACTTCATTAAATTTAAATTAATAAAAAAAAAGTTTCAACAACTGTGGTGACTGGCCATCTGTCCAAATAACAGCTAGGAATAAAAATGTACTGACCCTTTCCCATCTGTATTTGTCAATGGTTTGGGGGAAGTACATAATGCTGTCTCTGTGATCACCATTGACTGTTCAATCCATTTTCTTTTACATAAGCTTTGGGGGCAAATTCATGTTGATAAATAATTATTTGGCCACAGAGTCCATTATTTACTTATTTTTTGTAAGTGACCAGGTTTTCCTATAATATTCATTTTAATAGTTTGACTAAAAAATAACAAACAAAACAGGATACATGAGTGTTTGTATCTATGGAATTTATGCAAAAAATAGGAAAAAAAGTGCATAAAATGGGTGTATATATTGCTCTCTGAAGTGGCTTACCACAAGGAACAAAATAGATGAATCAGTCATCTAGACTGATTCCACCCCCTCAATAAATCTTCCTCATTTAGCCGTGACACAGACTGAAGTCCATTTAAGCGGAGAGGATGGTACAAACTATCCCTTACCAGTTTCCAAGAAATTAGCAACACATTTCTATGTCCATGACACACAACAGATAGGGCGTCACTAGCGTTAAATATGTTATAAGCAAAACATGTGGGTGCTGGATTGCTGGAAGATCCAAAAATGTCTTTTACAGTCACGATGCAAAAAGAGAGCTTTGGCAATCATTGTATTAGTTCCTTCACAGCTCAACATCATGTTGCTGTGAAGTTCAGGGTGAGGCTGACCCTTTGCAAATGCAGATTGGATGATATTTCATTGCCAGCAAGAACTACTGAAGCTAGTTAATATATTAGGGCATTATGGTCTGCACATACTTTTGAGTGTCTTAAGAACACTAATGCATGGTTACCTGAAAGCAATTAGAATTAGCTTGCCAGTACTGGAACTTAATTAGAATAATGGTAAAAACCAATAAACACACTTGGAAAGAAAAAGAAAAAAAGAAAACAGAAAAAGAAACAGAAACAGAAACAGAAAAAGAAAAAGAAAAAGAGAAAGGAAAAAAGAAAAAGTGTTTTTGTGGAAGGATTTCTTGTGGAAATGTCATCTGTTTGTGAAGCACAGCAGGGTGTTTTGGCAGATTTCTATATTTATTTATTTATTTCCTTATTCAGTCCAGATCATATTTGGAATTTGTAGACACAACCCTTTAACATAAATTTATACAAGCTTTGTAATAGCTGGAATTGTTCAACTTCCAACTTTACCCACAAAAGAACTAGAAAGAAAGAAACTGTTATTTAGGACACTCTTTGTGGGGAAATCATATTATCAGTTCACTGGTGAAACTTCCATTTACATAACTGAGTCCAGGATTTCAATATCTGTGAAAACAATTCCATCAGCTCTTTAAGAGCTAAAAGATTCTTTAGTTTCCACCTAAAATGGAAAAATAAAAGGACCTTCTCAAGGAGAATCAAAATACTTGTGAAAATTGTGTATGATTGTAAAACTTGAATGATCCAAATAGTCTCCATTTTTATAATACTTTATACTATGAGCTCATTTGATGTTACCTTTATCTGGCTAAAATTACAATGACAGAAATAGTCTTACAACTAACATCTTATCTCCATCCAACAGAGCTCCCAGTGACTGGTTTACAGGGAAGCCTCTTCCCACTCAGCATCATCCCTTGATTTATTCACAGCTCACGAGGCCAGAGGTAGACTATCAGTGTTTCATGTTTTAAAGTATTTGCTAACTCTCCATACCTACTCTAAATATTTTTTAACTTTAAAACCGTAAACATTTCTTAAGTCTTTAAAAAAATCTAGCTACATCTTCAGGAAAATAATTACCTGTTTCACTAAATCTGAAAAAATCAAACGAAACTCACTGCAGCACAGAAAGCCCTTGAGGCACCCTAACTATAAACGTCACTTTGTGTGCAATTGGGAAACAATTTTTCAGTTGGTATCAAAGTTACTTGAAAGGACTTAGCTCATCACTAAAATAAATCAGACACGTGTTGATTTTATCTTTGCCATACTAGAACTAGAATATAAATTACGGAAAGGAGAAAAAAATTGTTTTGATGAGTAAATGAAACTTATATTGAGAGTACATTTATACAATGCCATGGTATCACTTTTACCAAGTGACTTCTGCGTGAGGGGCATTTTCAGATTAAGCATATAAATTAGGATGCCCCCAAGGCAGAGTTTTTCATTCTGTGTGAAACCAAGAAAGCATTACATGTCTAAAAGGAGTCTGTAGGGACAAACAGGCTCATGCTTAGTTAAAGGGAAAACTGCCATAGGGAGGGAAGTTAGATACACGATCTTGATACGCACCAGGGAAGCTGGGCTGATATCACTAGTAATAAAACCCATCAAATTCAGCATGTAGTTCAGCCCTTGGTTGAAAATGCTAAGTGACACTGACGAAAAATGTTCCAAGAGTCACCTGCAGAATTGTTCAAAGTCAGATGTGACCTTTTCCACTTGCTGTATCAAAGTTAAAGAAAGTAATAAAAAACCTAGTAATGATTTGCCAACAAAAAAAAAATATTAAGAAGGAAAAATGGTGGAAATTTATCTACATATGAGAGCATTATCGTGTTCACAGTTATAGTTAACTGAGTAAGGGTAACAGCCAAAAAGCAGACTCTGACCTCTGCACTCACACTTCAGGAAGAAACCTACTGGAAGGTACAGGATTTAGGAAAAAAAATATTAAAATTGGAGCTCTTCCTGATAGATTTGTAACAATTCTGAGTTAAAATGTTAGCTGATACTACTCAAGTTCTACTCTGATAGCTGTCCCAAGTGACTGCTTTAAAATTGGGATAAAAAAAAGCAGCAAAGCAAATAAGAAATGGAAAGTTTGAGAAATAATCCCATTTTAATTAGATGACTTCATGATATCTGAAACAGAAAATCCAGTGGGGTTGTTGCAGCCACTCCTGAAGAATTCGCTTTGTTTTTCAATGCACTCTTTTGTGCTTCTACGAAGCAGTTTAATTTGGAATCTTTCCAGAGTTTATTTGATTTTAAAATCAATTAATATTCCTTTTTCTCTCAATACTTCTCTTGTTTTTGTTTTCTCTTTGTCTACCTTTCTGTCTCCAATCTGTTCTTTCTCTTCTCCATTCACGTTTAGCCAGAAGACTGTACACCCAAAATAGGTTCTTTTGCTTTTTTTTTTCCCCCACCGGAAACATAAAGTTGCATGTATTAAAAGAACCATTTTTGACTCCCATTTCTTCATTTCTCCAGAGATAAGTTAAGTAGCTGCAGAGTAATTTAATATGCCTGGACTGTTTGAAATTAAGGATTTATTCCGGTGTTTCATTTTATAGCCATAAACACTACTGGTTTTGACAAATTGTTTTTAACAAACGAAAGAATAACAGATGTCTTGCAGTCCTCACCAGCAGCAGCTAATTTGGCTAGCAGAGTCAACACTGTAAAATCCCTTTGTGTCTATAATTATCTCATTCATGTGATTACTGGCATGGTCTGGCCAACCTTACCAAAGTCAATCATAAGAGCTGGGCACAACCTAATGGAAATGCTAATGAAAAGTCAGCCCTTGCTAATGTAACTTCTGTCAGTCTCCAGAAATAACTTAGGGGTTATTTACTGTAAAAGCTGCAGAACACGAACAGCCTCTGTGGTGCTTGAGTATGGCTGAATTGAAAAGCGCTAGCTTTTTTGGGGTCTGTCTAGGTATTGCTGGTAGGTCCTGATGGAGGACACGTGATCAGACACGTGATTATGTAAATGAATCTGAGTTAGGGTGTAGAAAACTATACGGACAGCTGAAACACTAGCATAGTAAATACTTGTGTTGCTGGATCCACTATGTGCAATAACTGAAATAGTATTGGAATCTGACAGTCTAGTGCCACCTTAGGTTCATATGAGCTGTGAAATCCCACCTGTGCTGGCAATATACTCTCCTGTGTATATTCCAGTCATGGAAACCTATGTGCTTAACCACTCTCTCTAAACATCTTTCCCACACAGGCAATTACATCCACAGCTGTGGAGGTGACTTGAGGCAGACAGGAGCTTGCGCTCCAAAGTTTCTTTTGGCAGGTACTTTTTCAGTTCTTGATTCACAAACATCCTGTGATTGAGCTCAGTGTTCAAGAATTTGAAGTAAACTCCTGTATGGCAAAAATTCATTGCATGCCAGTCTCGCCATTCCTCCTACTCTGCTTTCGTAGGCGATTCACTTATAGTCAGTTGGGTATTGGAGAAAGGTAGTTATATCAGCTAAAATGCTATCTGCTCCTTGTGTACAATGCAGCTTTGCACCAAAGCATAAAGCCCTGATCTACTGTAGAAGCTTAGATATCCTTTCAGATTCATATTTCGGCTGCAATGCCTGTCACTGCTTTCCAGCATAAGTGAAAAATGTCTTTTGTATGCAATCTCGTGTTGCATCTGTCACCATTTCCTCCGTTCCATAATTTATAATGGTAGAGCCTGCACAAAGATTTTTCCATGCCTTGTGAATGGCAATGACCATACTGCTTAGGGCAGGGCTGTGCCACTGCAGCCTCGCCACATCCCACTTTCACATGGCCTAGGTGCTTAACGTAAAAAAAAAGGAGTTTAATTTTTGTTTGAATGATTTTTGTTAGATATCTTTCTGCTTTTTCTGATCAGACCAGTTTAGTCTATATTGTTCATGTTTTTCTCTTGATTCGTTTTTCTGTTTCTCATCTACTGCCTTAGCAGTTATGCTCTTCTTTCATGTATTTACTCACAAAGACTTGAAATGGACAGTAAGATATTTCTGGACTTGAAAGTTCCCTCAATTTAATTCAGTCTATGCTGTGTCTCTCCTTTGCTTCAACGGCAGTTGAAATCAAAAGGGACAAAGACAAAGCATTTGTAGAACACTATGAAAAAGTAGAAGTAATGTGGGTTTTCCGGAGAGAAAGAAGAAACAGAGTAGCCTTTGTCTGGAATACATAATGACTTACTTAATTCCTATGCCTTTTCTTTTTGAGAGTTTTTCAGGAAAATAAGAGGAACAGACATACCCAGTATGACATAATAGATGGAGCCGGTGTACCAAATAGCTGCTCAATGATTATGCTAATTACTGTTTCATGCTGTAATTTCACAAAATAGAAGAAAAACATGAAAGAAAAGAAGAGTTATTTTATTTATTCATTTTTACAAGTGTTTTAATATGTTTCTCTGGAAATCAGTCCTGGTATCCTAGGTATTAATCCTGTGGAAAGGTGTTTGGTAGAACCAGGTGCTAACAAAACTGTTTCAAAAAGAGCATTAAGGAAAATTAGAAGCCTGAGCTGTGCTGAGCTGTGCTCTCAGGCCTGAAACTGGTAAATGTTTTCTGCAGCTGGCACTTGGCTCTCAGCTGTCCAAATGATCACTGAAATGTGAGTTGGAACATTGTGGAACAGCATAGTGGGAAAACTGCACTGTAACTTTACAGCTACTGTGCTGTGTTGCTGCATCTACAGTGACAATGCAGTGATGCACAGCGTATGACAAGGTACTGGAATTTGCTTTGGGCAAATTCCCTTAATATGGTGAGGTGGTCTTTGAGCAACACTGCAAGAACTATTGGGTATGGTGTAACTGTGAACGTAATAGAAGTGATTTATGATGCCAGCTAGTATCAGTATAGACAAAGTTTACAGAGATTTACAGCATCCATTTAATCCCAGTGTATGTAAACACAGTGATACACATAAAAGGTAGATTTCTCACTGGTAACTGTTCAATATCAATGTTCACGTTGGGAATAAGGATACACTGTCAGTATACTGCTTTATTCAACAGCTTTCAACTTGCCTGGTGCATCACTTACAGACAGGGTCTCCCTTTCAAAATCTTACAACCTTATTAAAAGGCAAAGGGAAAGAGAGTGATGCATGGCTGAGGGAGAAAATGAGGGAGAGGAAAGGGATGCTTTATAGGACCATACACATGCCTGTTTGTGTGCCATGATAATTCAGAGGCTGTTGTTGTCAAGAACAAATAAATAAATATGTACGCACATCTGCCTAGGTGTTTTGGCTTCAGCATTCTGAAAGTCCCATCAATGCAAAATTAACATGAGTAAAAATACATTTCTCTCCCTCTCAATTTCATGATTTTAAAATCTCCGTATAGGTCACCATGGCGCTTCCTCTTACACTATGTTGTTGTCCAGAAAAATTATGAAACAACATGATGTTAAAACAAGAACAATAACCACTGTTATTCCTGGAGCACTAAGAATAACAGTGTTTATTGTCCTTGTGCTGACATTGTTTCTCTGTTACTGTTCTGACTTAATGCTTTGTGCTTTTGCTGCTCCCACCCCAGTGCGCTTTCAGTGCACGTTTAGTTACTAACCCTTTAAGGGCCAGAAGCCCTGACTTGTTATTGCAAAATCTAATGCAATGTAAAATAAGGTAAAACACAAACCCCTTTTAGATCCCAGTGATGAAGAGGTCTTCAGAGGGTGCCTCACATTGTGCAAACTGTGGACAGATGGAGATTGGATGCAATGAGAGTTACTCCAGGGGAGAGTCTGTCAAAAACGGGAAGAAGAAGGAAATACATTTGAGAGAGAAAACTTTCCAGACTGCACAATGTGCTTTATATGGATAAATAGGTGGAAGTAAGACCGTCTCAGCTTAGAAAAGAAGGTTGTAGAAACCTGTGGTCAGAGAAAAATTCACTCTTAGATACAGTACACAGGAGAAAGGGATGCTAGAACAACAGGTAATTTTCTTTCTGTCAGTCACTCCAATGACCATGAGAATAACAATCCAATCACACTTATAGAACAATACAAATGAGTGATTTCCAGAAAAATAGACATTCTCCCTTTTCTCAAAGGCAGGAGTTGTCAAATACCCTCATCTCAAAGTTAAGAGAAATCTCTGCAAGGACAAAGTGTTTGCTATTCCTAGCACTGATACTTCTGAGGGAGCATAGAACAGACCCTGTTAATCCTCTCTTTTCATCCCCTTGTTTCAGCTGGTGCATTTCTCTGAACCCCTTTTTTCCCCCTTTCTGCCTCAACTGTTCAGACAGTAAGGCTTCTAGAGAAGAAACTCTCACTGTATGTGGCATATTGAGGCATTTTGGCACTCCTGTAATAAATAAGTTCCAGAAGACTAGTTACCATATATTTATGTAAAAAATATTAAAAGCATAGGATGAAGGTACTTCACAATACCTACTTTAATTCAGACCCAATAAATCAGAGGCTGCACTATTCCATATTTCCAGTTTATTTACTTTTATGTCCTTTGTTTCCTGGAAGCTGTGCAAAAATAACCATTTTTTATCTCCATGTATTTTTATGGATCAAAACTTATGGGGCAGGTTCATACAGATTCTCACATAGAGCTGTGAGGTGCTTGTTATTTCATATGTTTAAAACTTTTGACTTTTCATACTATTTAGAGATTAGCTTTGTTGGAAGGAAGGGGTTGTTGATTCAAGGCTATCGGTGCCTATGTACTGTTCTGGGTAGAAACGTCAGACTAACTTAAAAGTATGTGATCAGGTCGTCCTCTAGTGGCTGCCCAAGAGAAGATCTAACCATAAATTTCACAAATGTTGCTGCAATGGAAATTAGTGTAAGTCCTTGTAACTTTTGTTTCTGCAAGGATTTGATAAACAGATCTCAAAATTATCAGTCTCTGTGGAATTTCCATTCTAGTGACAGACCTTGCAGACCTTTTTCTTATCTCTTCCTGAATTATGCCTGACAATAACAGCCTAAATTTTATGTTTCTGGAGGCTCTCTAGCCTTTTTTTGAAGGAATGAAACAACCCTCTTCTGACACTCTGTTTCCTTACTACACTTCTACCCTCTGTGTCACTGGTTTCAGTGCTTTGGCCCCAGTACAAGTGTATCTTGGGAGAGAACAATTGTAGTGGGAGATGGGAGACAATTTTTGCCTCTAATTCCAAAAGAGCATTCTTTCCTCCTTCCTGCAGTCCCACCAGGTGTGGTGCAGGTACCCTCTGTATGGGAGTGAACAAGGGTCTTGTATGCGCTGAGGACTGTCTGGCAGGGCTTTTGACTCTTCTACTGACCTGAAAGAGGTCTTAGGCTCTGAGATTTCTTGGCAACAATGAGTTTTCTGCACACACTGACATTGGTATTCAGACCACTGTAATAATTTGTGTTCAATTCTGTAATAGAGCTCTTTTACTCCGTTATTTTAAAATGGAAGCTCCCCATGTAAGACAAATAGAAACAGAAAAAGAAAACACACACTTCTGAAAATAAAATATTTATTCATAAATACATCTCCAAATTGCACACCAAAACACCCACAGGATTGAGATTTCTGAAGACAGCTAAGAAATCTTTCTCAGTCAGACTTAGGGAGCTTATGAGGCATCCACCGGCCAGTTAGTAATACATGGCGTCAGAAGGATGGAGGCTGAATCAGGGATCAGATAGGCTACAAAGCACAGATTTTCCAGGTTTTTCCAGTCTGTAAATCTACCTGTTATTGAAACTATAGTTAAGACTTCTCCTTATAAAACAAAGGCAGCAATGAAAGTGTTTCAATAGTATTCTCAAAAGGAAGTTAGGAGGCAGTTTCTCATCAATGTACTCATCTCTGTTTCACAAATGGTGACTACTGAGGTAGAACGCAGGTAACTGGGTTGCACAAGGACATACCTCAAAACCTCACAGCAGAGTTAAAAATGCACTGTTCACTCCTGTGTCCTCTGGACCACTGGTTGTCCTTTCCCAGACGAGGAAAGCTTGTGTGTTAGTGTTAATTTATAAACAGAATAACAGTAGCAATACAACAACCAGTGGTTAGTGTACAAACATATTCTACGTGACACTGCAAGATTAATGTTAATAATAGTTCGAGTATGCATCTATGAGGCCTTGGTATAGTTCAAAGCACAAGAAAAATATCAAGTTCAACTGAAAAACAAATTCAAGATTCCTCTGAATCAACAAGCAACATGAGAACAAAAGGTACATTATTTGTGTTTAAGCAGGACTGTACCCATCAAGAAGGCAGCCTTAGCAGGAAGCAGAAAGTGTCTAGCAATAGAGAATGCCTTCTAGTCTTTCAACATTGTTCCTCAAATAAGTCAAAAGTAGTGGGAAGCTAGCTATTTATTCCTTTCTGCAGAATCAGCAGTCGTGTACTACCAGGCATATGAGCAACATAAGGTTTTAATCTTTTCTGTTGTAATGAGGAGCTACACTTACTGCTTTCACTAAGGCGTGTTGCATATTTTAGAAGATAACTTCCAAATTCCCCAAGAGTTTCCACAGAAAAACATCTATACTCACGCATATTTATAGGATGCTACAGGAGGCAGATCGCTCCATCTGACATCGGCAGGCAGCATAGTTTAACTTTAATAACCCCACAGTACCTCCTAACTGCTGCTTAGTTATTATTCTGCTACTGCCAGTTATGTCTTGCTTGCACTTCACTTTCTCTCAACTTCAGCAGCTGGGCCTGTATTAGAGTGCTGGCCTAAGGGAGCACAAAGAAAGTTTGAACATTTAGTAATAGTGTTCTTTGAGAATTCCTACAGATAAAAATGTTCCCTCCTCCAGCTCATGATCTGGGGTGTTAGATAGCTGCTTACGCCCTGTACATAACATTGCCTCCAGCTAGCACTGTCACAACATGATCATCACTCTCTCCTGAGAGTACAGGAGCTGCAAGATAACAAAACTAGTAATGGATTTCAAGCCATTAACCTCCTACTAAACAATCTAAAAAACGAGTCTAGGAGAAAGTGGGTTTTCGCTTCTGTTCTCTGCGTCCCATCCCGCACCCCCCCCAATATGTTTTACTGCAATTGGATGAAACAGTTTATCTCCCTGAAAGCAAAGAACAAATAAGAATTGCTAGCCATCTTCTTTTGTTTTCAAAGTTCACAGACTGATAGACAAAGTGATATAGAGGTGGTACAAAGTTTACTGCATTTGCATATGTATTGAGAAATAGAACATAGGAAAATTAAGCTTTTAAAAATCTACAGTACTCTGAGATCTGGACAAACTATGAATTTACAGACACACACAAAAAAAAGCTGTACTGCAAAAGATATACTAAGATGGTGCACAAAAGCCTTAACAGTATAAGGCTGGAGCTTTAAGATTAAGAAGCCTGGTTGGAACACTTCTATCTATACGGGCTTTCAGTTTAAAAAACCACAGTTTTTCAATAAAATTATGTGTCTCTTGAAAACTAGCTGGTTTTTTGGGGAAAGGATCTCTTTCCATCAAAATAAACTGCATGAATACTGAAAAGCTCATAGGCATAGACTGATAGATTACATATTGGAAAATAATACCTTTGGAACAGCTGCGGCTTTGTGTCTTGCTCTCCCCAGCCATGTGGACCAGTTTCCCAGCTGGACCTCCATTCCAGTATGGCATTATAGTCAGAGATTCCCATAATACCAAATGATGCTTTCACAAGACAAGAAATCATTATGACATACAGTTAGTACTGTCTCAGAAGGAAACCTGGTCCATAGGTAAGAACAAGGGTGATGAAACATTTGAACTACAATGTCGTCATCCATTTGCGCAAAAGAGAAACTGATACAATGAAACATAGCAGGTACTATTTTAAGATATTATGTTTGGGTCAATAAAAAGAATTGCAGTTTATGCTGGGTATTTTTTTTAAATGAGCTACAGTTTTATATAAACTCATTTTATTACTACATCAAAAGTATGCATCTGTTGCAGAAAGTAAAACCTCTAGCATAGCTGTTGGAAAATTTAAGTTTTGCTGAATTGGCGGAAACCAACAGTGGGATAGGCTAGTCCAAAAAATGTGAAGAATAAACTTGTCATTGCACATGAAATAAATCAATGTACTGTTGAAAGGCATAATGTAGCTATTAGTGAGTCACTTAGTGACTACCACTTGGGAAAAGTAACCAGAGGGAATGAAAATATATTTATGCCAGTTTTTTCTTCCAAAATATTTATGAATCTTTTGTAAGGCTTGACTCTCTGAAACACCTTTTTCTCATACTTAAAGTGACTTTTCCTAATGATATTGTTGGTAGCAGAAGGAAAAAACAGAAAGCAGAGAATATTTGAAGCTTCAAATTTTAAATACAGTTTTATTCTGTATTCTGCTTCAGAAACAGATGAGAAAACATCTAATACTTAAACTCACAAAATTCATCACCAGTGTTTTCATACCCAGATGGAGTTATGAATGACTGGCTTCCATACCTGAAAATGTAATTTTGTTATAGAAACGAGACATCTTCAGTCTACAAAATGTTTATTAAAAAATATTCCAGTGTCATAGTAAAGGGCCTTTTTGATGGTAAAAATAGATTGTTTAAAAAATTGGAAGAGAGTATGTTTTCATTAAAGATAGTGTAAACCATTCAAAATATTTGTATTGGCTAGATATCTGCAGAAATAGAAACTTTACAATTTTAGGAAATGCAAAAAGGATAAAGAAATGTTAGTGTAATGTGTCACCTTTATGCTAGAGGTCTACAAAGTTGTGATGTACACAGAGAAGATGAATAGGATGTAATTATTTGTTGTTTCTAATAATAAAACATGCCAAGGAATATCAAATGAAAATTATGTCAGGTGATACAGTCAAGACAACCAAAAAGAGATTATTTTTTTTTTATTAAATGTGCAAACTAGAGCAAAGTAGTGTTAGGTATTGTGGATACTAAAACATGAATTCAAACAATTACATCAATTCAGGAAAAACTAATCCATCCAGCACTAGCAAGCACACAGCTACCATCAGTCATGCAAGAAGTGCCTCAAAGACAGGTTGATGAAAGCTGCAAAAGTATTTCCCTGAAGCACTATCATCATATGCTTACTTGTTCTTACAGTCTTTCCATAATTATCTACTCCTGGTCCCTGTCAGGTTGAGGCTACTGGGCATGATGGACTTTTAGTCTGCCCTATGAAGGATGTCCTTATAATCCTGATCCCCACATGTTCTATTTCAACAGCAGCCACCAGGTTTGGAATTTGAATCAAAGCCTTCTAGCGGAGGAAAGCTATTGATTTATTCTTTATGAAACGATATATGGCTTCAGGAAAATTATTTATAACAGTTAGTAATAATTTATTTTCTAATAATAATATTATTAAGGAATCCAAAAATCACATCTTAAGTGACTTGCTTGCAGTTTACTCCCTCCAAAATAACTTCAACAGTATCTATTAAACAGTGGTGCCTTGTGCCAGAAACTTCAGTAGTGTGACTTATCCCAGTATATCAATTCAATTCAAGATCACTGCTGCTTTTTTCATCAGTTAAGAATTAATTCAAAAGTGAGGGAAGTCACAAGTTTTCAATGACACTTTAAAGATATATTTTTCCTAAATCACAGTTATCTAATGTACTATTAATTAATGATGTAAAAATGTCACTAAAATTAAAGGGAGTGCTCTAAAGTCATAAAGTAATAGGAAATGCAGTGTTATAAACTAATTTTCTCCTGAGCTGTTTCATCCTACTAGGATAAGCCCATCTCTGAAACCTTCTTGTGAGTCATTCAGCTGATGGAAGATAATAATTGCTTCAGTCATTGTGGTTCACCTGGTCAATCCAGGTACATCTGACACAGTGGACTGCAAAGTTTTCTTTACCACTGTTTGAAGTGATTATATTAATCCAAGAAATGGCAAAGCAGCATGTTGAAGAACAGGTTAAAATGTACCTGATTATTTTTTTTAATTACATTCAAGCAAGGAAAGGCCTGTTTTTCTTCCTCTTTTCGGAAAGATGGCCACTTTGTGCTTGTCCATTTCTGTTTACAGCTGTAAGGAATAATTATCAAGGGTTTGGGGTCTTTTTTAATTAATTTCCAAGGTAGTTGAAATTAGGATTCAAGAACAAGTTCAACTCTGTTCTCAGCTAGACTTTGAAATTTAAGATTCTGGAATCCTGAGCTGAACCTATAGCTTTAGAAATCTTTAGCAATTAAGAAATCTAATTCCTGTGTTTCACATCACCTCTTCTTGCTGTATATCCTAGAACTTCTACAAATCAAGTATCATTTTCAGGTGAAGAAACGTGGAAGAAACTTGGATATCAAAATGAGTGATATACGTGTGGCAGGTGGTTCAGTTTGTGATTTTGAGTGTGGACTGATAAAATGGTTTAATATTCCTCTGCAGTATAATCTCCTTGACAATGAAGATATTCAGAAATTAACAGTTTTGAAGTTAAAATAAGAGAAGACAGCAGATATATTTTCTGTTATTTTTAATTTTGAAAATCAAGTGTCCTACATTGCACAATACTTTAAAGAATGACGTTTATTTTCTTTATAGAGTAACTCAGAAATGTCATCATTTATTCTGAGACTTTGGCTTAGTTTTTGATTGTACAAACCCAAATAAATGAGAGTTTGACTAGGATAATTTTACTCAGAACAGTATATAAAAAAGCACATACTTCTGTTCTATAAATTGTATATAGTAAGTTTTAAAATAACATACGAAAACCTGACTGTAACTTATGTTTCAGTCAGTGCTTAAATGCTATGTTATATTTTTATGAATTCAATGTTAGTAAATATGATCACATATAAAAAAGAACACTTGGTTTAAGTATCAGTGAAGTGTTCATGTTAATAGCTGCTTACAGAATTTTAAAAGTTTTCAGCCTAGAAGGCTTATTGCCATTTTGCAATGGCTGGAAAGCACTCCAGTATTCAGTTAATTTTATACCAAGAGAACGTTGTAAATTTGCTCTGCTTAATTTTCAAAAACAAGTGATATCATTTGGCAGATATTTTGAAAATAAATACTTGTATTATCCATTGCACTGTAAGACTATGAACCAGAATTAACCTGATAAGCAAAAAATAAATGATACCCGAGGCAGAGTGATTTAAGTAATGTCCAGAGAAAAGGAACACCCTTGGTTATTTTCCTCACTCAGCTTAAACACTGCGTATACTTCACATGTTTTCTCTGATTTCATACTGGGTTATTTTTCCATAAGAAGTGATTTATTTCACTTTCTAATTGCCCATGAAATTTCATTTTCATTTAAAAAATCAATTTAATTACATCTGTAGCAGTACAATGAAACACCTTAAACAATTCTGTTTGTTAATCTTTCATTTTCATATTTCAAATAAAACAGCACAGTTAATTTTGTTTTATTTTTTCCTTTCCTTGTCTTCAAAAGTAACAAAATCTGCTCTTTGAGGGGAGGTGGAGATGGTCAAGGGGAAATGAAACTTAGCATGCTGTGTCTTATCAAAAAGTCAGTCAAGAAAATTAGGGGGTTATAATGGATAAGCCTGAAGACCTTTAACTGTAGCTATAATAAACGGCATATCAAGCAGAGAGATCATGATCTCTGCAAAAAGCTCTCGAGTAATATCGTGAAGCTAGAGAAGAACAAGAGCAACTGATTGGCACTTTGTTACTTGAATGGTGGCCCCACTGATGAAGGAGAAAGGCCATTAAGGATGATTTTTACACTAAAATCTGCCAGATGTCAAACTTAAAACTGTGAAAGTTAAAATGCATTTAAAAAAAAAAAAAGAAAAAAAAAGTGCCAAACTAAGAAAGCAATGCCTTTCCTAGGCAACCAGGCAACCAAGACTTACATATACTTCTTCCTTTTTATTACTTGTCCAGTACATTCATCATAATGTCTCCTTTATTCTCCTACAAACCAAAGAATCATATTCATTTATATGCATGAATATGAGCCTACTACCACAATATAAATGTGTTGCATTAAAAATTAAAAATATTATTTTTTACACTCCATCAAGATGAAAAGTGAGCCTTCATTCTCATTTGCAGTTCTGCTTCTACACTGTCATCCTTCTTGTATTGTACCACAGGACATGATCGTTAATAGACAGACAAAATCCTACAGACCTTAAACTACCTCTGCTGTGTTCTGAGCTTGAATCCAGATGATAGCAAATACAGAAGAATGTTCAAAGGTGAGCTAAGTTGGTTGCTGTGCTTCACTGGGAATAAACTTCTTTGATCTAATGTCAGAACAATAGAGAAAAGGAATGTATGGGAAGGTTTATCTTTCCACACAAGGCTCTTAAAAGCTGACAGCCATTATTAGTTTTGGAAGCTAAGAAATCCAAAAGTTACTCTTTCCATGCAGTCTACCAATCTTTTAAAAAGTAAAATAAAATACCTGCTAGATGTATATCTCTTGGATCCTTTGTCCACTTAGTTGTTTGATTTTTTTTTTTTCTTTTGTTGGGGCAACACTGAAGTCCACATGTGTGTTTGCAGAGAAGTAAGGTTAACTTTCAAGTTGGCTGAACTCCTGGCTCTGCTGAGCACTCTGTTTTGTAATTTGAAGGTTAAATTCTTCTCAGAGCGCCTTGCTGGAGTTAGTGTTCTCAGTCCCAATAACTGTAGGAGCTGCCTGACCTTTATAAGTGCAAGTCAATATTCACACTGTCAGAAGGAGCATCGTGGAGAGTAATCTTCACAATCATGAGGAGAAGCGCTTTGCCACAGGCAGATCATGACCACTGAAGAGGAATCAGTGAACAGTCAGATAAAACTGTTTTAACTGGATTCAAAGAGTCTGTTTTACACAGCTTCAGGTTCTGTTCAAAAGTCTGCAGACCTGCAGTATCCAAAGGTCTCCTTCAAATTTCAACAAGATCAATCAAAAAATAATAATAAAAAAGGAATTAGGAGGGAAGCACTCTAAATGTTTTGACCTCTAGGTCATCATCTACAGCACTACTCTCTGGCAAATTTAGACATATGTAACTGGAAAAGACATAAAATAATTGCCTGTTGCCTTTGCCCTCTACCCAATATAAATCTCAAAGCAAGTTTAGTATCAAAATCATTTGGTGAAAAACCTTGTATTAATGTACAGTACCTTGAATACCTCACTGCATCTCATAAACATTTCCACTATTCCAATAGAGACACTGGGAGTTATGAATACAATATCGGACCAATAATAAACACAATTAACTCCAGTCAAACTCTCAATGCAATCTTTTCTGTGAACTGAAGAGGTGTCTGCAAAAGCAGAGAAAAAACAGAAGTATTCTGTTTTGAGATAATGCTGGTATTATGCAAATATGCCCAGGTTTCCATTACCACTTACAAATAGATCTATACAAGCAAAATAAGAGTGAATGAGGAACCCAACCAAGAAAGAATGACCTAAGATGCAGCACATAAGTGAGAGCTGGTTATTTTAATAAAAAAAAAAAAAAAAGAAAGATGTTATGAGCATTCGGGAGCAAAATGGACTTGGGAAACTCTATTTCTCCCTCTCCTCTAGAAGCTTACTAGAAATCCACAAACTTTGTAGAACCCCTTGCTACAAAATAAATTTTTTGGACCATGCTTACTCTCTTCTAAATTTTCAGTAAATGAAAAGTCTGTTTATGATTTCATGACAGAGAATAAATGACATCTGAAACCTGGCAGAGTAATGTAAACTGGGGCTTGCCTGACTCAGACTAGGTTTCTGGTTCTGTTTAAAGCAGGAGACAAAGGAAGAGCCAAGCCAATGGAAATTTTGCAACGTAGCTAGCATAATAAACCAAGATAGTATTTAATTTCTTTTTCTTTTTTTTTTTTTTTTTCTAAAAAAAAAAGAGCTGTTTATTCAGTTCTGTGGCTCATGACCTGGCTTATGTTTTGAAACATCTGTTACCAGCTGCAACCAAGGCAACCAGCAAATGCTGGAAATTTCATAACACTTAAGGAATGTTAAACTATTATTTTTGGGAACACCCTACAAGTCAAAAGTTTTTTAACTAAAAACTGATTATTTTAGGCCCACAGTCCGCAAAGATATACGCACATCCTTTTCTTTAATTATGCAAGACAATATCTTCACATATAAAGATTAATTATTCTATCATGTATATGATTTTAATATGATTTGGTATCTAAAAAAAAAATCTTGCAGAAAATGCATATATTTCAGCTGTAGCTTCCGTGTCAACTTTTGCAAAAGTTTCAATCTCATAATGTCACTTAGATTTTTCCTGTCAAAAGTTTTATTGAGGAAAATTCAGGTTAAAATTAAAATGCTTTGATTTTTATAGCTCATGATACTTTGATTTTTCTTTACAGTCCCAAAAAATCTTTTTGACTTGCTACAGCACTAATTTGTATATATTTATGTTTGCATCGTTTCTGCTGGGATTTGTATTACAGTTCGTTTTCTAGGATTTAGTCTTATTTTGGAAGTAGTTCCCTTCTGAGAAAAGCTGCATAGGCATCATAAACTTCTTGTCTTGAGCTGTCTCAGTTCAATTTCTGGGAATATGATGATGTGCATCATGGGCAGTGCAGTCCAGCCTTTCTTTTATACTGGTGAACTGATATAAAATGGAGTGAGAAGACAAGAATCATGAAAGACTGAGAAAGGTCAAATAATTAAACTCAAAATCACTCAGAAAATACATCTATATTTCTATGTAATAACTTTAAAATGTCAATTACATAGAAAGGTTCATTTTGCCAAAACAAAATTCATAATCATAAAAGTGAACTCCATGAAGCAACTACTGGGGAGGTACTATTCATTTAATTTATTTGTCTTTTTACACAGGGTTCAAACAACAATTGTTCAAACAATCTTTAAGGTTGAAAACAGAATATGAAATACAATAATAATGATCACCATCTAACTGCAGTTTTCTGACAATGATTTTGTTGCTTCATTCTAAGTTTTTATCCTCTTTTAATTCTCCAGGAGAAAGGGAATTGATTTTAATGGTACAGACCTGCCTTGGGCAACAGATTATATTCTTCAGGGTTTCTATTTTCTTCACAGAAGGAGATATAGTGTGGTACCAAAAGAATCATTTACATTTTCCATTCTTGGGTAATATTTATTTAAGCATTTTGTAATGCACGATTTTTTCTTTTTTAAATCTCGTCATTCTTTTGATGTCAAGAGTTGTGCTTATTATTTCTAGAGCATGGTGAGAAGTTATATGGAATGTTCTCATGTAGAGCAGATATAAACTACTGTCTCGATACCTAATCATGGTTTTAGTAGTAATTTGTAGTTTACTTGGTAATAACTTTCAAGATTTGAAGTGATTCAGAGCAAGTTGATTTGTTTCTTTAAGCAATGAATCTCAGGAAGGGTCTGTTCCCCTTCCTTCTTCCTTGTATCTTCATGTGAACCACTAGGCAGGGTGTGGTC
This sequence comes from Chionis minor, assembly GCA_013398295.1. Classification (NCBI taxonomy): domain Eukaryota; kingdom Metazoa; phylum Chordata; class Aves; order Charadriiformes; family Chionidae; genus Chionis; species Chionis minor. The sequence continues at coordinate 221,451 of VZSF01003744.1, read as the reverse complement.
TTTTTACTCTGATTACTGGTGGTGATATTTGACACCTACAGATTTCTAAACTCAGTGAAACACATTCTCTCTTTAGAAGCGGAATACAATTGTTATGTAAGCCAAAACATGAAACACTTCATGAGAGAAAAGACAGTTACAGCAAAATAGTAAGCATGGTAAGGGAGTAAAGAGACTACTAGAGAGGGTTATGATGAAACAGTTGTTTACTCTTATAGGTGTTATTCAGATCCCAATACTTTACCTTGAATTTGTATGAGCACAACAAGCAAGAAGGCATAAAATCTAACTGAAAGTGTCCTCACCACCCCCCAAAAAAACCCCACCACAAACAAAATCAAAGCAACCAAAACTAAAAAAATTGTACCAACCCCCCCCCCC